>MJUU01028300.1:9917-24698 GCA_002080025.1 Modiolus philippinarum
GACAAATATAAGGTCTGCCCATGTTCTAATTCGTATAGAGCCCAATTGCAATAATCTATTTCGCTTCTAATATATTCAACAAAAGTTTTGGACATTCGAAGCGGCTCTTAGAGAGCGATGATGGGTTTGCACTAGAATTGAAATATATTGGAAAACTGCATATAAACACAAATAAATTGACAAAGAGAATTTTATATTCGTTGTTTTATTAGTACTAGTGGCTCTTTATAAAATATATATAAAATACGGATATTTTACAATCGAAGCGGGTATAAGTGTGAACTGGTTGTATTTCTGATTTATATGACTGCTTAGTTGTTATTTTTGAAGCCACAAAAAAGAATGAAAAGAAAAGGAATAAAACTCATATTTATAATTTCATTAACATTGAAAATTAAAAATGTAATATTTAGAGCGTAGAGCATGATATGCAACATAGATAAGATGTCATAACAACAACACATTCGTTGCTAGGTTACGGTTATGTCAATTTCAGTTCCGAGTCTTAAAATTAGTAACTATTGTAAATTTCCATTGTTGCCAATTATTTGATATGGATTTATGTGTGATTCATTATTTAAAAATTTCATTTACATAAAATAAAATGAATATGGAGTGAATAAAATGTGAAATTGTACTTTACGAATGTCCTTTTGTAAAAAAAAAATATACACATGTGCTAAAGAATATTGTTGGTATTAGAACATAGCTTTGTTTCCAAAGCGGAAGAATAGACTCATATTGGTAATGTTCAATTCAAGTCGTATTTCTGCCGTCAACGGTCAAATAGTCTGAACTTATTGCCTGGTGACGTCTTGATGCAGCCTTTGATTTTCGATTTTGGTATTATAAAACACTTATTTACTGGCTATTTGAACAATAGAAATTTCACATCATCTGTTTCCCTCCGCTTCTCGTCGGGAAACAGTTATGTCCCCAGGGACCATAAACTTATTATTGTCCTCATCACCAGTCAATAAGTATTTACTAATTCATAAAAACAGTTGACCCATACTCTGATTCAATTGAAAAAAAAACATTTCATGTTATTGTTCTGTATTTTTTGTTGTTCTTTTTACATTTTGTTTTAGAGATTATATCTTTTATTGCATCGAACTACGACGATCAATGTCTTGGTAATTTGGGACAGGGTTCTAAAACATTAATTTTTCACAAACGAAAAAGATCATAAGGTTTTCATAATCTGATGTTAACAAGACCTACTTTGAAACTATACAGAGAAGTTGAACATATAATAGCAGGCATAAGAACATTTAAAATCTTTAAAAGTTGAATTCAAAGTCAAATACATTGATAATAGTGGAGTACAAAGGATGCATATTTTGCACCTTCTTAACAAACAGCTGAAAACGACATAAAAAGATTGTTGTCTTTTCTGTAAAAAAATATACAAATAATCTGTACTTTAATGTTAGGAAAATATATGTATCTATTACATATAGAGTGATTTTGTAGGAAGCAATAATTGCTGACATTTTAACTGTTTTTCCCTCAAAGCTGGGTTACATTTATTATGCTTTTAACTGCAGATCAAAAGTGCAAAAGTTTCCACAATTTTTGAGCAAAATTTTATTGGGACATACATACATAGTGTACTATAGATAAAGAATGGTAAGTGAGAACAAACCCATCAGTCAAAAAAATAATAATAATAAAATAGAAATAAATAATAAATAATAAGAAAATAAAAAGAATCAGTTGATTAAAAGAAAAAAGAAATTATATTCATGATTATGATTTTCAATGTTCTGGGGTATTTCGATAACTTGTGTGTCATTTTACACTGGTGGACTGTTAGTCCCCGAGGGAATTCACCAACCCAGTAGCCAGTACTTTGGTGCTGGCCCGAAAACCTATTTCATCTTAAAACATGCAATATCTAAATTTTAGGAAATTTTGTTAAACCTAAGGAGTATCTTCCTCATGCGTAGCTCTGTCCTTAGATGCTTTTGGCTTTCCTTTTTAGATCCTATTGCTTATTTGTTCTCTATCAGCTTTTACACATGTTTGGGTTTATGGCTTTCAAAATGTTTTGATTTTATTTTCACTGAATATACATAAGTTGTCAAAATGCGTATATGCAGAATCTAAATTCACGGTAACTTCAGTATTTTGTTATTTATACGGAAACATCTGCATAAAGCAATACTTAACTGAAAATAAAAGAGCCGGTAGAGCAAAAATCGTTTGGAAAAATATATGGAAATCAAAAGCAATATTGACCGTTTTATGTACAGATACTTCAACATTCAAATCTGAAAAAAAATCCTAAGGTATAGACACATGGCACATTTGCTTGCCAGTTTGAAAGATGAAAAGTATAAGGCTCGTCATTTGACAGTTTTCCTTTTGTCACGTCATAACTAACTGACAGATGCGAAAAGTCCAATATATTTTTCTCGAAATCATGTGTATTGAACAATCCTACATTTAAAGAAAACCTTCATCTTATATACCCAAATAAACTTAAGAAACCACTGATACACCATCATCGGCATCATACCTGGACCTTTACCTCTACATCGACCAGTTTTGATGTCTGAAAAGGAAACTCTACGGCAAGCATGATGATTTCAACTTTCAAATAGTGAATTTCCCGTTTTGAGTAGTAATATTCCAAAATCGCCGGCATATGGTGTCTTCAATTTATAACTTTCGCTATTGTGTTACAGCGCTTTTATCATCGGAGCGAAATTACTGGGTCAAAAACTTATACATCAAGACCATAATTTGACAAACCGTTGTTGTGTTTCTGTTTAAAAGATAAGAATTTTTTTTATTGGATTTAGCAGATCATTAAAGGACGTAATATCATCAGATTCGTCAAAACCAAAATGTCCAAATATAAAAGTAAGGAAAGTCTTTTTTGCCCTTTTTAGACTATAACTTCTCAGTTCTTTAAGCTTGATTTGTTTCTAAACTAATATCTGTTTTATTGAAACAATTATTCTGAAATCAAAGATTTTTCTTAATTTCACGTTACTTCATCCGTAAAACGGTTTTATTACTGAAAAAAGTTTTTAAAATGTCGGTCGTGACTGAAGTATTTGTTGACACGTTCAACTAAAGCAAGAATGAAAAGCATTATTGTGTCTCCTGTAGGTAAAAACAATGTGTATTTGTTTGGAATAAGAGAACTGTTGTTTAAAATATTTTATTCGGAAATGAACATGCTGAAGATTTTTTAACTTGTTTAGTCAATTTCATAATGAAGACTTTACCTTTTTCATGATTTTTTGGTTTTGTCATAATAGTGTTTTTCATCATAATATTGCAATTATTGTCTATGATCAAAAGCAAACGCAGTAAGTGAACGCTTGTGTCCGATTCATTTTCATCTAATTAGCATGAAAACAATAAAGTTAAAAGCGTGTATTTGAGCTTTTATAATACCATTATTAATATTACTAATATAACAAGTTACCCCTTTAATTTATTTCCCCTATGCATATAATTATTTGGTACACTTTCATTACTGATTACTTACTGATTATGAAATGTGTTGTTTTTTTAAGTTGTTTTGATACATGCATATATACAGACAAATGGGATATAGCGGCAACTTTCTCATCACTTGTGCAAAGTTAAACAAGATATTGATTTTAGTGAATTTCATGATAATTAGAAACCCAAGATAATTTTAATATGATGAAACTCTATAAAAAGTTGAATGTATAGTATCGTAAATAGTGACAATCTTGCATTCAAACGCTGAATTCAAAGACAAAATCATTAATGAATATAAAATGTAAAAGGCGCACATTGAGGATATATCATTGAGCATTTTGCTTAAAATCACTGACAATTTGGACAGTAACAAAATTACAGAGAAGAATTGTCAAGAGCCAAAATTCAAAGAGCAAAAAAGGCAAACTAAGAGCAAAACGACCGGAAAAATTGTAAATTCGACGCTTTACATAAAACATAAAAAAATAATCTGAATATGTTTAAAAAACAAATATGCAGCTATATATTCTTTACTTTGCATGACTTTGTGGGAAGTTTTTATCGACAATATGCATTATATACATGTATCAAATAAGAGTTGAGTTAGTAAGATGCAATTATTTAAACTATATAACAGTGCACTATATATTTAGATATTGCCAAAAATAATATTTAGTCCTACATTTTGTAAAAGCAAACTAAATAAAAATACAAAAAATATCGGAATGTAAAATTACTGCTATGGATGGCAAATGACCAATTGTACAAAGGGCTCCAAAACAAAACAAAAACTGATTTTTTTCTGCAAAATAACAGATGTCTAAAATTGTTGCCGTTAAATCATTTGACGAGTAGTTTTTGTGGTAACAAACCGTAGAATAGTAATAAACCTAACATAAGGTAAAAAAAGCGGGAAGTACAAAGCAGATAAAAAAGCTTCTGTTGTTGTTTTTAACCAAAGTATTCGTGTACAGTTTGTTCCTATAACAATCATTTCTCATGATCACGTGTTCAACGATACTTGTTGGAAACCATATTGTAGAACGTAAGTATGCAGCTATAACTATATGGTATGCATCAACAAATCAAATAGGGATTTAAAAATAATGGAAAATATTTGAAGTCGGCATACGTTGATTTAAAAAAAATATCAAACGATAGCTTTATTGCCTTAATGCAAAGTGAATGAAAAGATAGCAGAATTAATGATTTCCACTTGTATCTAAAAAAAAACAAAAAACAAACAAACAGAGACACCGACCTATCAAAATGTTTTGCTTCAAATGATAAATGATCGTTGTTCTAATGACTGAAATATTATTATCCTTAACCATTATATTAAACTTAAAATTTAGAGTGTTCGTAAAAAGATTTCCCGTAACTTTATGTTGGTTGACGACCCAGCATCCATAGTTAAACAAAAACACGGCTGTAGCGTTGTTCGACATTTAGCACCAATTAACAGGTGCTAGGGGCCGCCGATTTGAAGTCGCTATGAGGTCTGAGCGAAGCTCGTTGTTGAAGGTCTCATGGTGACTTCAAGATGAAGAATAACACTAAAAGCGGTGCTTTTTACTGTGTATTTTTAAAAGAATTGGTCTTATGTGCATTTACTCCATTGTTCATTGGATAGAAACTATTCTTCAAGTGGCAAAATATCGACTATTACAGAATCAAAACAACCCATACTCGTTACCAAAGCGTAGAACAATATTTTTTTTTTAATAAATATGCAACGAATGTTAAATGTAAATAGCAGTACCATATTGATTTCAATGCAACAAAGAGACAGCAAGGATAAGATTTTTTTTCAATAAAGATGAAATCATGACCTTAAATATCAGACACAAAAATCACAAGGAATATATAGAATTGAGTTCTGTTTCTTGTGTGATGGATAGATAAGATACAAACTATATTTCTCATGCAAATTACAACACTTTTGTTTGAAATTCAAAAACACCAAAGACTTAATAAGGGATATTTTTATAGCAAAATCTTGTAGATCGGGCGCACACCATTTCTTAAATGTCAAGAGTATTAATAAATGTTAACGGAAATCGGCAACTGCCGTTTTCCCACGAACGGTTGTAAAATACAAATATCTAGAAAAACTATAGGAAATCAGCGTCTTGCATATCAGGACTCGAAATTAAGTTTGCATTTATCTGTAATGAGAGAACTGACTATTGAAAACAGTTTCCTTGAAAGTGTATATCTTAATATACAGTCCGCCAAAAGTTAAGCATCACCTTACTTTTTACATGAACATCATTTTTATCTCGAAGCCATGAAATGGCTGGAGAGATGTTAATATGACAAGAAAAAATCACGTGAGGCTTCAAGGCTATTAACTGCTCTAAAAGATGATCTTCGTGTTTCCGATAAAATATAGTGCGCAAGTTTCTTTCAAAATCGTATACATTGTGTTTTTAAGTTATATTTCTTCATTCATGTGTCATTTTCTTGATTTGAATACGGTGTTGTTTTATTAAATTGAAAACAATATGCATGTTACCTGTCGCGCAGTAATTTGTCAAAGATGAAAACATTTGTTTACCTGTGATAATGTATTGCATATATTTATAGCAATGAAATCGACATGCGAAATCACACAATCCTATTATTTTTATTACTCCGTATTACGGAGTAACTTAATACATGCAGACGTAAGCATCAGTTCTAGTTTTGCCACGTGTAGATTTTCAGGGCTTCGAGATCCAGCTCCATCGGAGCTTTGATTGAAGCTGTATTCAGGTAAGAGGTTTTAGTATAATATAAAATGAATGAGATAATTTTGATATTTGGGTGTAAAACTTTAATCATGCTTCATATTGGTGTCTTTATGTGAAAAGTTATGAAATTATGCACAATCTAATTTAATGACAAAATGTTGTAGCTTTGACCAGAAAAATAAGTTTTAGTTCAATGCATGAATTTTAATTGAAGATCTTTATTGTTATTGTTGATAGAAATGTAAAACACCAATTAACATTCCTATTTGTGTTCTATATGACAGGTGATTGTTTGAATACAGGGGAGATAATCCAATTTTACGACATTTTAACATGTGGATTTTCACTAATGTGACGAAATGTCGAAACAAAACAATTTCTTTGCTTATTTTTGCCATTAAATTAGGTTTCTATCAATCTTAAGGATATTTTAAAGACAGGCACAAATTTTAACAATTTCTTTGCTTATTTTTGCCATTAAATTAGGGTTTTGTCAATCTTAAGGATATTTTAAGACGGGCACGAATTTGAAAACGTTCGAACAAGATTTTTGATAATCTTCAAAATTTTGAAATCTGAGTTTTTGTTGTCATTTCAGAACAACGTCCCAATGCCCGTCTGTTTTCAAACAGGTAAGGGTTTATTGGATTCAGAGACTATCAAAATGTCCAAATAATGATTTCCGGTGTACCAAGTGTTTTCTTTTGACCATATTGTGGTTGAATTTCGGGAAATTTGGTAATTTTTTCAAAGCTTTTAATCCTCAGAAAAATCGCTTTCCATATGATTGCCAGGCTTTACTGTCCCGATCTGAGAGTTTAGGTTGAAAATTGATAATTTAGTCGGTTTTGAATATTTTTAGGGAACATGGAAACTTCTTCTGGAATGATTTTTTTTGGGTTTAAATTGTAGGTAAAACAATTGGTTTTACTTTAATTAAATTTGGACGCGTTCCAAATCCATGAGAAGACTCCATTTAAGCGTAAAACTAACAGTTATGGAATTGTGTACCACATTTACTCCATAAACATGATCTGGTAGTAAATTTGAACTCACAATGTTCCTGATTGTAGTTATTGTTGAAACTTGTATTCTGATACTGAAGGAATCGTTTTATCTTTGGTTGCGAAAATTGGATTTTCGATTATTTATGCAAAAATTAGAAACTACCATTACATACTTCGTGTTCAGACTTATCACCATGCAAAATTTTATACCCATAGCTTTCAACGTGTTTGCTTGGTGAAACTTTAAAAGTAAGTGATGCTTAACTTTTTTGCGGACTTATATATTGTTCATTCATACTTTTATGTAATATTCTATAAAATCAAAAATGAAATGCAACTTCAGATTTATGCATGTACTGTTCTTTTTACATAAGTCAAATGCAATTCAGATAAATAAACATTTTGTCGGGCAATGGATGACAATGATTGTAAGAGCACTTTGTCAGTTCAGTTAAAGTTTGCTGAAAATCCCGCATCCATGACCAGAAAAGAAATGGATGTAACGTTGTTCGAAAATTAGCAAAGAATTCCCTTCAAACCGGTGCTAGGGGTCGTCTTGAACTTACTATGAGGTAAAGCTCATTGTTGAAGGCCTCATGGTGACTTCAAGATGAAGAATAACAATAACACTGTTGTTAATTTGCTTGTTTTTACCACGAGTTTGTAGAGACTTTGTCTCATGTGCATTTATTCCATATCCTTTCATTCACCATGGACTGTTCTTGCCTAATCAAGTTCATGTTTTCTGGTTTTTTTTTCTCTCACTTTTGACTGCTCCCTTTGCTTAGATCGCTAAAAATCTTCATTAATTTATTGATCAACTAATTTCCAAATAATTTGAAATTTTACTGTTCTGAAGAGTCACCAGTTGTCGAAATTTTAATTTTCTTTTTAGTTCTTCTGTAGTATCAGTTTCTTTTTTTCATTCGACCCATTTATCTGGCGTTACAAGAATGATGTAAGGAAAGTTTTTCCAAAATCGCTCAAAATTGCTCATTCAGTCCTTTTGACTTTAATTTTTAATTGTGAATTATAATCCTTAATGAAGGGAAGATAACAGGAAACACCTACAATGGCCGAAAACTACAATCACATGTCACAATCAACCAAGGAACTGCACAAGAAAAACAATAAAATGACAAAAGACAAACATAGATAACGAAAGGAACTCGGGATAGCCGGACATGGTAAAGTCACCGGAAGGGTTAAACCGGTTTATGGGTACCCAAACCTCCCCTTTCTCTATCCCGTTTTCCTATAGTATAATAAACATACAAATAAAACCCAATACAGGTAGACCACTAACTCTAAGACCACAATCTTGAAAAGGAAAGAATAGACAAAACGTAATTTAGAAATATGGGTCGAGGAGTGCTCGCCGCTAAACTGCCGGCTAGCTCAAGGAGCCTAGTCTGCTGGTAAAACACTGTCGCACTACGGAATAATAATCAAATTCAAAACTTCTCGAAGGGTTTGGTAAAGAATCATCATGGATTTCAGTAGACATCGGCGGTATCAGTGTGAGGCCAGTATAATTGTAAAATTTTCAGGTCATTGGATCCCAAAGCCAACTTAACGGAACCATGAAGAATATCCGGTCAATATCCCCTATAACGTAAACAATGTAAGTTACGTCCCAGTTTTTCTGGATTTTCTAATCATTTTTTGACATTTTTTAACAACATTTCCGTAAAAACGAGGATGAGAAATGTCTTTAGTAATAAGCTGTTTCCGAGTAGCATTATACTTAGATACCAAATGTTCATATCTTTTATAAAAAATTTTTAAATGTGTTTATCAATCTATGAAATTTGTAACCTTGTTGTAATAGTTTGGGTGTGATGGTAAGGTTTCGTTCATTAAAGTCGTCAAGAGTAGATCAGACGCGTGCGAATCGTACCAGTTGAGATATATACACCCCGTATGGTGCTGCTGCAGGAACACCGCCATCAAGAAAAGGGAAATTAGTAATAGTGAAATCAAAATCATCCCTTTTATCATAAATTTTAGTTTTAATATTTCCAGAGTCAACGATGATAGTTAGATCGAGAAATGGGCAGTATTTAGAATCATTGTTTGCTTTATTAAGTTTCAGTTATTATATAGTCCTGTATTATCATAATAGCAATATCAATAAACAATGGAGTAATCTTTGATTTAATTGACCTTATTCATGAATTCTCATGATATTTTCATAAAAGGTGAAAAATTTTCTTTCTATATTTTTTGAATTGTTTGGATAATTTTGGCTTCATTAGAATGCAGAAATAATCTGCAAATAGGGGTGCACAACCAGTGTCCATTGGAATATCGATGGTCTGTCCATATTTCAACACACCAAACTCGACAAATACTTGCCGTCTTTATGTCATCCGAAGTATAACTTTGTTGAAATCCATATCAAAGAAGGATTGGTCAAAATCTAAGACGAGATGTTTGAATTAACGTCAGTTAATTTAATAGAAAAACATCGTCTGAAAAGTGTAATCATACATAAAAATATTTAATACAGGAGTTTGTCTTTTAATGCAGTGTGGAGTTGGTAAAACAATTCCCCGTGTTTGAGATGTATGCTCTTTATTTTTCTTTGATATGGTGTACTTGTACATGAGATTATATCTCATGTGTACACCTTGTTTATTATTTTTATCTAAATTGTGTAAATTCTAAAACCTAAGGTTCAACTCCCTCCATCGTAGTTTTTTCCTTAGCTCTACCTAATTTTACCGTTTATTCGGACTTCATTTGCTTTTATGCATTTTAAACATTTTTTAAATTGTGAATTTCCTATATTTGGGTTCTAGTGCTGCTGATGAGGAATTGATTTTCGAAATGGCCATTCAGCTCATTCAAATTATTGCAGTTGGAGTTAACATATGTGTTATGGTCTCATGTTCATTTACTCCATACCCTTTAATAAAATATTTGATACAGGAGTTTGTCTTTTAATGCAGTACGGAGTTGGTAAAACAATTCCCAGTGCTTGAGATGTATGCTCTTTATTTTTCTTAGATATGGTGTACTTGTACATGAGATTATATCTCATGTGTGCACCTTGTTTATTATTTTTATCTAAATTGGATAAATTCTAAAACCTAAGGTTTAACTCCCTCCATCGTAGTTTTTCCTTAGCTCTACCTAATTTTACTGTTTATTCGGACTTTGTTTGCGTTTATAGAAAAAAGAAGGGAAACGGGGAATTTGTCAAAGAGACAACGACCCAAATGGAAGTAATAACAACTCAAAGCCACCATAAGATCTTCAATGAACGATGAGAAAACTCCACATCCAACGGCAAGTCGGAGTCGGCCCCTGAACAAAGAGCAATAAAGTCAAGCGAAATAAACATCATCCTAGACTCCTATAGACATAAACTTACTAGAAAAAGGACAAGACACACAAAGGCTTAATAAATTCCTGACTTAGGACAGGCGCAAACCTGCTGCGGCGGGGCTCAACTAGTTTTATTGGATTTTAAACATTTTTTAAATTGTGGATTTCCTATATTTGGGTTCTAGTGCCTCTGATGAGGAATTGATTTCCGAAATGGCCATACAGCTCATTCAAATTATTGCAGTTGGAATTAACATATGTGTTATGGTCTCATGTTCATTTACTCCATACCCTTTAATAAAATATTTGATACAGGAGTTTGTTTTTTAATGCAGTACGGAGTTGGTAAAACAATTCCCCGTGTTTGAGATGTATGCTCTTTATTTTTCTTAGATATGGTGTACTTGTACATGAGATTATATCTCATGTGTGCACCTTGTTTATTATTTTTATCTAAATTGGGTAAATTCTAAAACCTAAGGTTTAACTCCCTCCATTGTAGTTTTTTCCTTAGCTCTACTTGATTTTACTGATTATTCGGATTTCGTTTGGTTTATGCATTTTAAACTTTTTTTGAGGATTGTGGATTTCCTATATTTGGGTTCTAGTGCTGCTGATGAGGAATTGATTTCCGAAATGGCCATACAGCTCATTCAAATTATTGCAGTTGGAGTGAACATATGTGTTATGGTCTCATGTTAATTTAATCCATATCCTTTCGTAAAATAAGTAGTGAAAAGAGAATCCAGGTATCACGAAAACGTGTAATGCTTGTAAAGAAATTGAGATTTGAAATTTTTAAATTTTTTTTTTATATACTTCACTGTAAAAGATTAAGCTTCTTCAAATATCTGTAATTCTTGAGAGAGGATTTGTAGAAGAAATAATTTTGGTAAATAACAAAACATTAAAGTTGCTGTAAATATAGTTTCTCAAATGTCCAACTTATGTCTCTTCAGTGCAGATCAAATAAATACATTCTTAAAACAATAATTCACAAATTTCTAAAATCTGATAGGGAAAAATAACCAAAAAGATCTAAAATTCAAAGCCAAAATCAGCCAAGTACAGTGCTATGCAAGAGGGAGATATTTCTTAATTCTAAGTACAATCTTAAAAAAATGATAATGCAAGTTTCTAAATTAAATCAGGTTTTTGGTCAGCACCGAAGTACTGACTACTGGGTTGGTGAATGCCCTCAGGGACAAACAGTCCAAAAAAGCAGAGGCAACGGCAAAGTGGTATTAACTAACATAATACCGAAGTTGCTGTAAATTTAGTTTCTGCATATGCCAACTTATATATATGTCACTTCATTGCAGATAAAATCAAAACATTTGGAAGACCATAATCCACAAATTTTTAAAAAAATCTCAGTGAAAAGCCAAAATCAGCTAAGGATAGAGCTATGCAAAAGGAAATATTCCTTAATTCTAATTAAAATTTTCTAAAATTTAGATATTGTAAGTTTCTAAATCAAATCAAAATTTCGGGTCAGCACCGAAGTACTGACTACTGGGTTGGTGAATACCCTAGGGGCTAACAGTCCAAAAGCAGAGGCAACAGATAAGTAGTAATAAATAACCAAATACTGAAGTTGCTGTAAATTTAGTTTCTGCATATGACCATTAAGACAACTTATGCCTCTTCATTAAAGATCAAATCAAAACATTTGAAAGACCATAATCCAAAAATTGATTAATTTCATAGACAACAAATAACCAAGTTCTAAATGAAAAGCAAAAATCAGTTAAAGATAAAGCTAACCAAGATTGAGATATTCCGCAAGATAGAATTTCTAAAATTAAGATATTGCAAGTTTCCAATTATTATCGGTTTTCGGTTTAGCCCCGAAGTATTGACTACTGGGCTGGTGTATACCCTCGGATACTAACAGTCCACTAGAAACGGTATCGGTCAAGTGATAATAATTAACAAATTTCCTTAGATTTAGTTTCTGCATATGGATATTTAGACAACTTATGTCTCTTCAGTTCAGACCAAATCAAAACATTTGGAAGATGACAATCCACAAATTCGTAAAATCTGATAGGGTAAAATATCTAAATGAAAACCCAAAATAAGCTAAGGACATAGTTATGCAAGAGGGAAAAATTCCTGAATTTTCTGAAATTCAGATATTGCAAGTTTCTTAATTAAATTAGTTTTTGGGTCAGCACCGAAGTACTAAGTACTTCATGGGTTGGTAAATACCCTGGGGGTAAAATGATATTTAGCAAACTCCAACGATAAAACACGCAAAAGACAGAAGGTTTTACTATTGTTTTTCATTAACCGAATCAAATCTACTCGTTTTTTTTTTCAAAAGTATCGAATTTTAATGTTGTGTACTTTTTACAATCGACGTGCCAAGTACTGCTTACACGGCATTTATAATTCTAGAAAATGAAAAGGAAACGTCATTTGAAATAAAAATACTAAAACTGGTAAATTAAGAGATCCACATTCGTCCTCTTGAAATCAAATACATTCTTCTTTGTAATTTTGACATTTAAAGCTACAATTTAAGCTTAAAATAACGTAAAATGTCAAATACGTTTTAATTACACCCTGCAGAAAATTACGTCTTCCTGCGTGCGACTCTTTACAAGGAAACCCGAGTGCCGTTGATCATTCGTAACATAAGAGTTTTTGTTGTAATCGTGCAACGAATTATAAACATCAGTATAATCACTTTTAATCAAGGAATATTTTGAAAATAACTCTTTGATCATTTGATTTATCTTTTCTATCATTTATAAATAGTGCACAGATGTCTTCGATCAGTTTTTAAACACAGCTGCAAACAATGTTTTGACATTTGCTATCATTTGTACAATGATAAGTTACAATGGAGGCCAGATCATTTAATATAGTTTTGTATGTTATTGATTATGTTTTAAAATTAATTGAAAAAAATTGCAACGCTAGAAACTTCATACACTACCTGTGTCTCGATTTCTATAGGAAGTTCTTAAGGAATTTTTTGCTGTATGTTGGTTGTAAAGAATCTCCAATTTATTTGAAGGAAAATCCATATAAATTTCATGTTGAATAATTCGCTTGTTTGTTTGTATGCTGTTTAACACAACTTCCAGCAGTAATTTCATCTATATCGTGGCGGTCAGTTTTAGTGTTTTGAGGAAACCGGAGTACCCGGAGAGCACCACAGATCTTGGGCAGATAACCGACATATTTTACCACGTACGGTTGCAAGACGAGTGATTCGCATGTTAAAATGAATTTGAAAAAAAAAAAACAACAAAATATCAGACTCGATAAACGTCGACATTCGATTCTCAGATCTAGGTCCAATGACGTAATTCATATTTGTTACGTCACATTGACGTTTGATACCTTCTCATATCTTTATCTGATTTATAATACACGTAATGGCGTCAAATTTTAGTTCGATGCATGGTATGGAGATATCACTAATTAAGGTATAATTTACGGCATCTCACTACAATACCACTCACCCTAAATTTTCTAAATCACGAGATTATATCATGCCTACCCTTCCGGAGCACTTAATGATACTTTCTCCAATAATCAAGACAGTATATACAAACAAGAGGCTCTCAAGAGCCTGTATCGCTCACCTGGGCCATTGCTGACAAATACAGTCAAAAATAATAATACCAATGTTGAATGCCAATCTTGATTCTGTTCAGACAAGCCAGACACATTTTAAGAAGGGGACAAACTAAGGTCCATTGTGACCAAGTGTGATTCCAATTGGCCAAGTACTTTCAGAAGAGAAGATCTTGGAATATGTTTCCCCGTAGGGTCCAATGTTAAACTAAGTTCCCCTCTGGTGGCCATCTTAGATGATGTGCAGACTTGCCGGACTCATTTTTGAAAGGGAACCACCTAACGACTATTCTGGCCAAATTTGGTTCCGATTGGCTCTGCGGCTTCAGAGAAGAATATCTTTGAATACCTTCCCATAGGGTCCAATGATAAAACCAGGCTTCACGCGCTGGTGGCCATCTTGGATATGATGCGGACTTGACAGACACTTTTTTGAAAGGGGACCAACTTAGGACTATTGTGAACATCAATATGTATTTGGAAACCAAATTTCATTGAAATCGGAAAATGTTGAATTTTCCCGCCTTTTTTTGCGGCCATTTTGAAAATGGCGGTCAACAAACAATTTTCAACATCTGTTTTGAAGTCGCAACATCAATATCTACTTGGAAATCAAATTTCATTGAAATCGGAAAATGTTGAAT
>MJUU01028300.1:24904-41120 GCA_002080025.1 Modiolus philippinarum
ATCGCACATATACCCAAGCACATCATATTCTCGACTTGGCATAAAAACGAAATGAAAATATAACTTTTGTACTATTTGCGCTATATATAAGAATACACATCAATGTTGTTTGATTGATACACAAAATTATATTTATTCTGTCTCTACATTAAACTTCCTTAATAAATAAATAAAAACATGTGAAATATATACCGAAGGAACAAAGCAAACTTTAATGCCCTAATAATTCTTTGTATTTAGCACCTTCATTTGTATATTGGTTACTAGTTGTCACTGAGAAAAGTGAAAGTGTAAATTATCAGTTTTTGATTGTTTGATTTTCTCATTTTGCACACTCTTTAGATTATAAATTGATTGTCTTCTTGATTAACCCCATTTAAAATGTAAGATTTCGTCACTTTTCATTATCTTTCTCAATATCTTGATATGCGGTAATGCAAGATCCAATATTCAACACTAAAACATAATAGGACATGTTGACATTAAGTTTGTAAGGATTTAACTAGATGCATCGACTGGTCTCTTCCTATGGATGCATGACCCAAGTGGACATCGTAGCCAAGAACAAGTCAAGTCAGGTATATTGTAAGAAAACTTTGTCTGATATGTAATGTTTATTGACGATCCCGCATCAATGTAGCGTTGTTAAAATTTAGCAGGTGAATTGCAGGTGTAATGTTGAAGATTACACCAGAGCGTAGGTTAAGAGAGAGAAGGACCAAGAACCATAACTTGAGTCCTTGTCAGATTGGGTAAGATCCATTCGATCTTTAGTGTTGAGTCGTTTTAACAAACTACGCAGAATTGTACACCAGGTAGTGATATATACAAAATAATTTCATTTGACAAAGATGAAAAATCCATTCCAATCATAGGTCATTCAAGTCCTCCTTGAATATCCACTGTTGGGGCTTTAGCTTTCATTTTTTTGTATTTGTAGTGTCTGCGTTTTGTAGCGTCTTTTGTCTTCCGTCTTCTGGTGTTCTTGCTTTTGCCTTGTCTCTGGACTTTTTTGTAATCTTGTTCTTTGTTCCTTCGATATTCTACTGCCGTTGTTTTGTCTCTTGGATTTCCGCTTTTGACAACCCTGTTCGGTAATTTCATTATTACCCCCATTCACTATGAAGTAGGAGTGTTTGCTTTTTGTTTGTGACCTGATGATACCTTCAAAATGATAAACGAAATTGTTCCATTTGCTTAATTTTACCATGTTTTTATAGGTACTTTGTCCCATGTGCATTTGCTACATATCCCTTTACTTGTTAATATAAGTACATTTACTACATATCCCTTTATTTGTTTATATAAGTTGAGATAACTCAGTTCAAAATCACAGAAACATGTGCGACTGAAATATTTTATTGACTTTCTTATCAGTAGCCCAAGTAATCAATCTCTGCATTTTTGATAAGAAAACAAAATATTTCATCATTTCCGATTATTTGATTTTATCTGCGCTGATGAGACAAAAGTTGTCGAAATGGCTATATGCAGAATGTAAATTTACAGTAATTTCGTTATTTTAGTATATTAACCACTGGGTCGATGCCACTGCTGGTGGACTGTTAGTCCCCGAGGGTATTCACCAACCCAGTAGCCAGTACTTCGGTGCTGGCCCGAAAACCGATCTTATTTGGAAACGTACAATATCTAAATTAAGAAAATTTTGTTTAAAACTAAGGAGTATCTCCCTCATGCAAAGCTCTGTCATTGGCTGGTTTTGGCTTTCAATTTAGATCCTTTTGATTATTTGTTCTCTATCAGCTTTTACACACCATTCGATTTCTGGATTTCCGATTATCTGATTTTATCTGCAATGATGAGACATAAGTTGTCGAAATGGCCATATGCAGAATGTTAATTTACAGTAATTTCGGTATTTTAGTATTAAAAGGGGTTTACTCTTGTTCTACACTTGACGATTTTAATGAACGAAACTTACTATCACAGCCAAACTTTTACAACAGGGATACAGATTTCATAAGTGGTTTAATGCATTTAAGAATTTTCATGACAGATATGAATTTTTAATACCTAAATATGGCTTACTCGCAAACAGCTTATTACTAAGGGCATTTCTAATCCTCGTTTTTACGGAAATATTGTTTAAAAATGCCAGAAACTGATTTAAAATTCAGAAAAGCTGGGACATAACTTCCATTCTTTATGTTATAGGGGATATTGACAGGATACTCTGATTGCATCCTTTAAATTAGCTTTGAGATCTAGTGACCTGACAATTTTACACTCTTTCTGGCCTCTCACCGATACTGCCGATGTCTACTGAAATATATGATGATTCTTGACCAAATCCTTATTGAAGTTTTGAGTTTTATTTTTCTTTCGTAGTGCGACAGTGTTTACCAGCAGACTAAGCTCCTTGAGCTAGCCGGAAGATTAGCGGTCACCACCCCTTGATCCACCTTTCAAAATTATGTAGTGTCATATTCTCTCCTATCAAGATCGTGGTCATGGAGTTAGTAGTCTACCTGTATTGGGTTTTATTCGTATTTTTATTATACTATAGGGAAAGGGGACAGATAAAGGGGAGATTTGTGTTCTAATAAACCGGTTTTACCCTACCGCTTGCTTTTGCCAGTGCCAGTACCAAGTCCGGCTGTCCCGAGTTCCTATTGTTGTTTACGTTTGTCTTTTGTCTTTTTGTTTTTTTTTCTGTGAAGGGCCCTAGCAGATTATGGCATGTAATTATAATTTTCAGCCATTGTACATAGATGTTTCCTGTTGTCCCTTTTACTTCATTTAAATTGTAAAAAGTCTGTGTCAAGATTCTTAAACATCGTCAAATTGACATACCTTGTTTAATGCCACTTCATTGAATTAATAAAAAGATAATTATTTGGCGGTTTTTCATGTAAAATTCAACATGAAACCATGTTACTTCTTGTGACAACGTGTAAAGATACGTCTGACTTACACACAAAATTTTGATTATATCAGTTGTTGCATTGTTAAGATTCTTGCAATATCAATAAGAAAAACTACAATAAGCTTACAGTTGTAACAGTAAACAGACACACAGCACAACTGTTAACAGAATACAGTTGAAAGTTTTGTTAAATGAATATTCTCACTATAAAAAAGAAAGCACAGTAGATTGTCCTCTTGTAAATATATTGCTTACACTTTAATAGACTAACCATATAAATATGGACACACAAAGACATATTTGAGCGAAGAAATTGATCTGTTTCTGTTGAGATCACCGATTCTTGCAGATATTTACATTTGTAAACAATACATTTCTTATCAAAAACGCCATCGCCCTATACACCAATCAGTCATTCACATGAAGTCAACATGTAAGACATAAAAATGTATCTTGGAACAAGAAAATATGTTCAATGCTTACCTGGACGTGAACGTTTACTCGTGTTTTTTCCTACAAAGCGTTAAACAGCATACAGAAAAAAACTTAAATCATATATAGTTTAGGGTCTGTATGTTTAGCTTTCAATGAAAAATAGCAAAACATTTCACTTTTTTTTAAATTCAATGAAGTGGCATTTAAAACTAGAAATCTCAATTTCACAATTTTTAAGAATATTAACACACACACACTTTGTGCATGGTAAAGCCCTTTTAAATGATAAAATATTTTCTTTTTCTTATCAAAAATGCAGAAAATGCTTACTTGGCCTGTTGATTACTCAAGAAAACGACAAAGGCTACATATATATAGTCTACTCGTTAAGAAGCCCACTCTTGAATTTGGTTTGCTCCGTCTACCTAACTTAACCTTTTTATTGGGGGAGAGGGGAGAGGGGACTCGTGTTCGGATGTTGGCAGCTTCGTTTCTCCCAAGAACTCTACCTTCAGTTTACTTGCACATTCCTCAAGATTAGGACTTTGCGTTTAAAATATGTTTTTCTACACAGTAAACTGATTTTATGCGGTTCCATAATCAGATGTTATTTTTGATAAATAATGGAAATCAATGTTTATTTTCCACTTCCAATGTTAAAAAATGGATAACAGGAAACACCTTTTATGGCTAAAAATTATAATTACATGCAACAATTTGCAAGGGCACTACACAAGAAAAACACGCATAAGACAAAAGACGAACGTAGACAACGATGGGAACTCGGGACAGCCGGACTTAGTACCGGCACTAGCAAAAGCCAGCGGTAGGGTTAAACCGGTTTATGGGTACCCAAACCTCCCCTTTATCTGTCCCGTTTCCCTATAGCATAAAACATACGAATAAAACCCAATACAGGTAGACTACTAACTCCATGACCACAATCTTGAAAGGAGAGAAAAAGACAATACGTAATTTTGAAAGATGGGTCAAGGGGTAATCGCCGCTAAATTGCCAGTTAGCTCAAATTTACAAATGCTTGTTCCGAAATAGATAAAAAAAAATACTTACTACGTGATGCATGCCTGAAAAAATATCCAAAATATTGAATTCTAAAAAAAAAAATAGCGACACAGAATACATTTACTTTTTATATTGGCGGATCCAGAGGGTTCCAGGACCTGAAAAACCACCTTCTTGTCAGCATTGCGTCAAACTCCGTCCATTATAGGATCTGTAAGTCTAGTCATGTGACTCACGACAATCCACGATAAACAGGCAATTCGGAAACGTTTCCCGCCAAAAACACGACGTCTGTGAAGTAAGACGCTAAATTTTGTTTGAAACGTCATATATCTTTGCTTAAAATGTAACTTCCGGGTACAATATTTGTTCCCGGAAGTTCCCGAACTCTACGAGAAAAAATTATGAAATCGATCAGAACCTCCCAGTTACTGGAAGGCTGGATTCCTCGATATTGTATCATTTCATTTTCTTTCTTTAACCGATATCAGTATAAGATACCGTACATTTCAAGCAAAAGAACTGGCAGGTATTGAACCTTGGAGGCTTTTTTCCACACGAGTGTACAGGTGAAAGCCGAGAGGGCGTTAGCCCCCGAGGCTAATACCAGAGCACGAGTTGAGTGTGGAAAAAGATGCCTCCCAGAACCACTTCTTTTGTTTGAAATGTGCGGTATTTAACTTGTACTACAATAAAAACTATTAATGTATATCCTATACGACTTTTAAAAAATTCTTTGATTAGTGTTCATTAACTATAAGTTCGCAAATAAACAGTGATATCTCCGCAACTTAGTGGTGTAAATGCTAGTGAATTAGCCTTGCAATTAAGTAGGCATGCTGCTGATGAGGAATTAATTTCCGAAATGGCCATACAGCTCATTCAAATTATTGCAGTTGGAGTTAACATATGTGTTATGGTCTTATGTTCATTTACTCCATATCCTTTCGTAAAATATGTAATGGTGGTGACGGGTTTCTAATCTCGTCTAGTCTAGGGTATCACAATCATTTTTGCGAAGTTTTGTATCAACTACTGATTGGTAAGATAAGGAGTAGTTATTTTGAAGAATTTTGTGTGGTCTCAATAGCATAATCGGTATGGCCGTTTGGTTAGAGATAACAAACCGTTTGGTTAAAAGAAAATGATGGGCAACTTATATTGAGGTATACAAGTTTTAATATTTGTCTTCAATATGTGAGTTCTAAAGAAAAATATGTAAAATATGTAAAAGTAACCACAGCGGATTTGGCGTAGTTAGTAAGGTGGTTGGTTAACCATCCTTACAATAGCTAATCGAAGGGGCGAGTTCTAGTCACAAATATGACGGACTTTTTTACGGGACAACAAATTTGGACTTATGATTTTCGAAACAATGTGTTCACTCATGCAGAAAAAGTGGCCTATACTTAAAATGGGGGGCCAGTTTGAACAATAGGTGGCGTTATTGTGGTACAAGTTAAGGATGGTCACTCCTCAAGTTTATCATATCAAGGATTTGAAAATAATATTTTATTTATTAGAATATGGATCATACACCATTTTAAGCAAAAAATATTGATAGGTCAATGTGGTCCTTTTTGAGATTTAAACGTCAGAAATTTGGCGGGAAACAGAACTTCTCTAGATTTTTCATTCACTTTGCATTATGGCAATGAACCTTTAAAATGCAAAGAAGGAATATCAAGAATTTCATCAAATTTTGTCAAAAGTCTTTTGAAGATGTATACAATCATATTTTAAAAAGAAAAGTGTGCGTCGGTGTGTAAAATTTTCTAATGCATCATAATGGATATTATAAGAGAATTCCGAGAGCCAAAGACAGTTCAAAAACCTGAGGAATGACCATCCTTAAGTGTGAGCTGAAATCATATTGTAAGGATTTCGTCAGCTGTTTTTGGTATTTCAAAGCTCTTAATTTAAGAAATACATTTTCAAGTGCATGTTTCCATGCCCACTTTGAACTTCATTCATGACAAGAAATGGTGATTAAAAAGGGTAAGTTTTATATATTCCTTAAAGTAAAGATAACAAATAAAACTATTTTAATATGCATTTTGGATTCATCCTTTTACATCTCAACGTATTTATACTACTAGCTGATACTAATCTATTGTACAAGATTTATGATTTCACGGACTTGTCAAGTCACCAGTACGAAGGCCCCTTGACCAATAATGAATGAAATTTTATGTAAATAATGTCTTATTTTACATATACAAGGAAGGGATGATGATTTGATAAAGTTTGAAAGATATCATATAAATCTTGTATTAATAATATTGCTTACGAATACGATATGATTTTATTCTAAGTTGATACAGTAAGGTACCGGTTTATTGCGTCGCGTTACGTTGAGTTTCGTCAAAATGTGAATCATCTCTACTAGAACACAATTGTTAAACTCTTTAAGTGTATAGATCAACTCCGAAATTCTGTATTATTGAGCCTATACGCAGTACCCCTTCTAGTATTAAAGATTGTTTATGTGTTCATTGTTGGAAGCACAATTACTTTAGTTGGCGAATATCATTTCCGAAGATTTTACAAAATAATACCTTTTATCTTTTCTGAAGAGTTGCTTTTTCCGAAATTTTTTTTTTTTTTTGACTAAAAATGAAGAAGTTTATTTAATAGTCCTATGAAGTGGCTTTTAACTAATAGAGCAGAGACACAACTATATGCATTATACATGTATATCTCTGGTGATGGCGTCCTTGTCTCAGTCTCAAAACTGACACAAAATGGAGGAAATCTAAAGTCCTTTTGTCCCTATCAAAGTTTTCTTGGTCAAAGAAAATTTGGTCAAAGTTTTTTGAAGATTAACAGTCAACAGTAAAAAACTTTGATCAAAAAGTTTGAAGGACTTAGCGATCATATTTTTTTGTAACTTTTATGAACTTTGATTTGAATTAGCAAATCAGAGTGCTGTTATGAAATAATACCAATCCCCTTTAAATTCAAAATCACATGTTTAAACAGATAGAAAAATGAAATCAAGCATGTGTAAAGAAAATTGCTAATGGGGATTTATATCATACATTTGCCGTGGTCCTTTTGGTGGTTGTTTTAAACAAAGATTGTTAAGGATTTTACGAAAATAGACCATAACACATATGTAAACTCAAACTTGAAAACTTTTAATGAGCTGTATGGCCATTTCGGAAATTTATTCCTCATCAGCAGCACTAGAATCTAAGGAAATCCATAATTTCAGAAAATGTTTGAAATGCATAAAACCAAACGAAATCCGAATAATCAGTAATATCAAATATAGCTAAGGACAAAACTACGATGGAGGGAGTTAATCCTTCGGTTTTAGAATTTACATGAATTTAGATAATAGTAATTGGAGTTCCTTTTCATCCGTCATGGTAACCAGTTCTTTGTTCATTTTATCAGTCTATGACTTTTTAACAGAATGCATGACATGTTTTTGAGTAAAACTCAATCCTGTTAAGTTTATTTTCACTGGAGAAAATATAGTCATTTGTTCCTTGAAAACAAAAATTTCCGCTTTTTCTTTGACCAAGAAAACTTTGATATGTCAACAGAAAGTTTTGACCAAGAACACTTGGTCAAAGTTTTCTTTGCCAAGTTCTTTGAAAGAAACTTTGAGAGTACCAACAGAGCTTTTACAATGATAGTTCATGGATATCTATACAGTAGACTCTGTGTTTTTCAAGAATGGGGAAAGAGTCCACAGCAAAACGGAAACCAAATCAATAACAAATAACAAAATACCGAAGTTACTGGTAACTGATACCGAGAGACTCACAATCGAGAAAAAAAAACTTGAGGGACAATATAAAATTGACATAAATTTTCTGCAAGAATAAAGATGCCAGAGTTCAATTTGCAATGCACAGGAATGATTTCATATCAAATACTTGTATTATTTTTATTTTCGATGTGAATGTAAGAATAAAGATGCCAGAGTTCAATTTGCAATGCACAGGAATGTTTTCATATTAAATACTTGTATTCATTTTATTTTTAAAGTGAATGCGTTTTTTTTCTGTTCAGTTAAATTATTCCAAGCCGAAATACTAAAAAGGTTTTGAAAAATCATTACTACATGTCATTCCGAAACGATATATTTTGTCTTCGGAAAAGATACCCGTTTCCTCGGAAAGACAAATCTACTTCTTATGAAACATATGAAGACAACAATACTAATATTGCAGTAAGTTTGAGTTTTCTTCAGTGCATATAATAATCCAACAAATCAAATCTTTACTGCTTGCATTGTTTGGGACTAATTCGATGTTGTCAAAGTAAATCTACTTGTTAAAATGCAACATTTATCTAGAACATATACTTATAGCAATTGAACCATGTAGAACATGATTTACATAACAGAATGTAATAGAAATAAGAAGTTAAGAGATCGTAGATATACAGATATACATTAGTTGGATAGATTACTACATTCTTGTTAAATCATTATACCATCCTAAGAACGTTTTTCTAAATAAACAAGAAGAAATATGCTTTTAACTTCTATCTTCTAATTAGATAATATTAGAGGTGAAATGGCGCTGAATAGTCAAAACATTTACACTTGGATACTTCTGAATGTATAATAAAGTACAAGTAAAATGAACACTGCCTCTAGAGTTGGACCGACAGCATAACCATGTCAGTCCAAGAATCCGTCATTTAATTTCGTTTGAGACGCAAATTTTTAAAATAGTACTGTTTCGAGGTTTGGAGAAGTAACACGTAAAATAGATTTTAAATGGCTTGTTAAACGATAACCAATTAGCTACTCTGCACACCTTTAAACAACATATGCTAAAGTGTGTATGACGGATGCCATTTGCAAGGAACAGATCATGCTTACCCCTCCGGAGTAACTGATGATATCCCCAGTTTTGCCTTAGGTTCATACTGTTGATGTTTTAGTTTTGTGACTTTTCTGTTCATGTTCTGTCTGTGCCATGTTGTCTTAACTTGTGTTACATCTGAATTGAAGTGTTTTTGTATTGTTGATTTAAGAATTCCCCCTCTATATCTTTGCTCTGGTATTTGCTAACTGATGTATCAAAACACTCAAATAATCATCTACAGAAAAAAAAAATTCGGTAACTTTCGTTTGTAATTGTTCAATACATTTAACTTTCACAAGCTGCAAAATGTGTTTAAGATCAAACTGCAACAATGTTGACAATATTTAGTGGTAGATATATGAAAGATGACCTACAACCTGGTTTTCACTAACTCTATAAAACAAAAAATTAAAAATGATCAACATCCACCAAAATCTCGTGACCAATTATGTAATATAGCAAAAGATTATTGACCATAGATCTACATAGTAGAAGTAGTCCGTAGTCTTGGGCTAATAAACATTGTTGAAACACATTATATAGAATATGAATAGGAAATGATAACTTTACAATTAAAAAAAAGATAACAGGAAACATCTTCAATGGCTTGTATGCCACAATCTACCAAGGAATTGAAAACGAAAAAAAAACACAAATAAAAGACAAAAGACAAACATAAACAACGATATGAACTCGGGACGACCGGGCTTGGTACCGGCACTAGCAAAAGCATGTGGAAGTGTTAAACCGGTTTATGGGTTCCTGTCATATTCTATACACGAATTTAATTTCATTGATAAATATAAATATCTCTATCTAACAACATGACATGAGAATTGAACGAGAAGTGCCTAACAACCCCCAAAGGATAGCATACCAACTAGTTGTGATGTCCATATGTATAAACCATCATTAAACATTGTATGTTCTAGTAAATTATTGACAAAATAGAAACTCTTTCATATACGGCGGTGGAAACACTTATTGGGAGGAGGGAAATACGCATTCGTTACGTATCGGGGTTTCCTTCATTAATTTATGGCACTGTGTAAGTGTGAAGAGAAAATCGTATCTGAACACTCGAAAGATCCTTATTAATGAATATTGTTGAAAAGTGGTGCGGATCAAATGAAAACGTTTGGAAGAATTTAATACTTTTAAGCAAATGATACAGTTTTAAAAATCGATTATTGGAATCTAACAGCAATGTTTTTTCTTTCATCAACAGGTTCTTTTCATCGAAATAACAATTAAGTACAAGTTATTATTACAGTGGTTGAAACGTCACCAAAATAACGTTTAACAGTTAAATTAGTTATAGTTATTTTAAGATAAATACAAATATTTTATTGGGTATTTGATTCTCCTTTTCATTGATATTCTGCCTATAAACAACATATCTCTTTTGCTTCAGCAATCTATTATAACGGCAGAAATCAAATGATGATGTCAGAGCAGACGAGAGATGTACATTTCACTACACGCTCTGTGTTAAATTGGTTAAAGATCAGAGAAATGGAATCCTAGATTTATTAGTTACTAAGTGATATAATTGATGGTGTTCTTGTAATGATTACACTTGTTTAAGTGGATAAATTACGACAAGTTCAGCGGTAAGTTTACAAACAGTTTGTATTTGATTTTAATCATGTTTATTTAGTAAAGAAAAATGCTCTCTAATATTGGAAATTGTTGCTGCTACGAATAACATTTTTGTGAAATTAGAATATCATTCCTATAAAGAGTTTGATTGTTTTCTTGGTTGGTCCACTGTTTTATGTCGATTTCATTTTTTTGGCCTCAAAGATGGAGATGGGTGCAGTTTTAAAATTTATTTAAGCTTTTGGATTTCTTGGATTTTATCCTGAATTCCTGTGCAAAATATCAGGCCCAATAACACCCATTTTTCTTGTCATCAAAGGGTTCAGTATTTCAATTTAATGATCATTTAGCAAAATTCCATTAGATTGTAGATTTTCTTTCTATGTGAAAGTAACCAATTATGTTTCTAAGTCATACAAAAGGTAAAAGTCCAAGAGAGATTTTCCCCGTCATTCCTAAAATGTGAACTATCTTGAAAACAAGGTAACCTATCAATAATTTAGCTGAATGTTTCTTTAACAATTCTCTTTGCATTCACAATATAAATTTAAAATGGTAGATTTTTAAATTTCACATTACTACAACCCTAATTGTCCCAACGTTGTTGTACTGTAACTTGACTGTAACTTCGGTATTTAGTTATTTGATAAATCTAAATAAGTTTTAAATTCTACGTGACTTTCGAGTTTCGTATCTCTCTTTAGGGAAAAGATATTTTCACGACAGTAGGATACGGACATTTCCATGCTTATAATGATAAGCATTAATTACTGTAAAGGGTAAGATTTTCTTAAGCTTTGCTTGTTTCTGAATCCAATTTACATTAGTTTAAAATATATCTATGTTCATTAACTGTAAGTTCCTATTGCAAAACAATATTTAAACCAAAGGGACCAATCGAATTTAATATTTCATATCTTATTTGTAAAACCTTCTGGCTTTCAAGAGATATTTCGACATCTCTTATTCAAATTCGAAGACATGAGGTCAATCCCACTCAGCAGGTACTGTTGATTTCACAAGTACTCACGTTTTGAGAGTAATTTTTGGCCTTTTTATATTGCTCTAAAGTCTTCAATTGGTTTCATTTTCACTTATATCAAAGGATAGTATTCTCACATTTAATAATTAACAATAAATGGATTTTGAACTTACAAAGTGTTAAATGACCTCAACTCTTCGTTTTGCAATTCGTGTGGAGGCATGTTTGATGTTGCCTCCATTTCGAATTTAAATAAAATAGTCATTTTGAGATCGTTGCATTCAAGGGGGAATTAGATCGCTTCTATCTTCCAATGAACTTTACTCGATAATCGTTCTCCACTTTTCGTAATTTTTTTTTATCATAATTCTACATAAAAGCCATCAAATTCACCAGGGATTTTGATAGGAAATCAAATCATTTTATATCTACAAAAAAGTCTTGGTTTCCATCGTAAATCAGATCTCTATAGATAATATCAAAGGATACGAAGGGCAATTTGTCAATTTTAAAGTGAACTAAGCCTTTTAATGTATCTTTAAAGTTTTAATAGTAAACAATTAAAGCCACTAAGGGAACGACCATTTGATTTTTATGGGGGGGAGGGGTGCTATGGTCAAATTTAAAATAAAAAGGCAGGACGCCAAAAATCTAGAAAAAAATAACAAGGACAGTACTTGTCCTGAAAAAAAATGTAGGATGGTAGATTTGGCTGTATAATTTTAAGGATATTGAAAAGAAAAAGTCAGGCGCTCGTAAGCTTGCAAAAAAATGCAGGCTTTCAATTTTCTAAAAATAAAAAGGCAGGATGGAAAATTTGACCATAGCNCACACCCCCCCCCCCACCCCCTAAAAATCAAATGGTTGCTCCCTAAGACAAGTATTAATTTTAATCAACATCAGGTTATGTTAATCTATACTAAATGGTATTCTGCTTAAAAGACAGTGATGCATTACCAATACTGCAAAACTGGTCTAAAATAAACTTTATGGGATGTTGTCTCCTTGACATTTTTCCCATTTCCTTTCTTTTTCATATTTACATACTATGTCATCTAAGACTTCCGACTGCCAAATGTTCTAGTGCTCTCAGTCCGTTACAGATAAATAAACACTTTAATATGTCATTTTTGGAAATTAATGTAGAAAAGATAACTGGAAACACCCAAAATGGCCGAAAACCACAATCCCATGTCACAATACACTAGGGAACCACACAAGAAAAACAATAAAATGACAACGATAGGAACTCGGAATAGCCGGACTTAGTACCGGCGCTAGCAAGAGCTAGTGGTAGGGTTAAACCGGTTTATTGGTACCCAAACCTCCCCGATTCTCTATCCCGTTTCCCTATAGTATAATAAACGTACAAATAAAACCCAATACAGGTAGACTTCTTAAAACCTTACAACGTATGATGATATTCTTAGATTTTTATTTTCGATGTACAAACTTCATACTGGACCCCCATTGAATGGCATTCCTTTCAAAATTGCCCCTTTTCGTTCCTCCGATTCTTAACCGGAAATTCCTCTAAATTTTTTCCAGTCACAGCATTCGGCTATGACTTTGATCGATTGATGGACGTGTGAAGAGAGATGATAACAAAAAAGTCACTTAATATCTTCACGAATGTCCCTCGGGGTATATTATGCCTTGCACATGTATCATGTCATACCTATTCCTATTGTCAACCAAATACCTTTACCTAAAAATTCTCTTAATGTTTGAAAACACAAAAACGTGCTTCTGTGTTGTAGATTTCAGATATATGCTATTTTTCTACTGGAATGGAGTGGAACATTTCACAGTTATTATCGTAATTAGCAACAACACTGTCCAAAAGGCTGCTTAGTCAGGGATTTGTTCAGCCTTTGTTACTTTAATCTCTTCAGAAATTCCATGGCCGTCACCATGACATCATTGACAAATATGATGTGTCTTTGTCCGAAATTAAACGGACTTTTCAGCTAGATTTCACGTCTTCAAGGATTTGACATAACTGGTGGTGATTCTACCCTTCATTGACTCACTGATAGTGTGACGGTGCCACTAGCGGAGCAGGACATGCTAAATCTACCGGAGCACCTGATGTCAATCCCGATTTAGATGGGAGTTTACAATATGAGTAGAAAAAAGAAGGGAAACGGGGAATGTGTCAAAGAGACAACGACCCAAAGGGGAGTAATAACAACTCAAAGCCACCATAAGATCTTCAATGAACGTTGAGAAAACCCCACACCCAAGTGCCGCATTTGTTAATGTCGTCTTTTTATTTCCGTGCATTATCGCTGTCTCGCGTCCTTGTTTTGTCTTTGTTTTTCTCTGTTGCTGTTTTTGCCATGTCTTTGGATTTCGATTTTAGTGATCATCACTTTCCTTGTTCCTACGGTATTCTATTCCCGTTGATCCACTCCACAGCACTAGTGTGAAAAATATCCTCTGTCAAGCAAAAAGGAATAATTGAGATTTTATTTGGAATATTCATGTCCTTAGTACCAAACAAATTTTTTAAAGTTATGTATGACTAAATTATCGAACCAAGGCCTGTTTAACTTACTTAGTATGCTGTATCCAATAATCACTCAACATTGTGTAAATTAGTTGTCGAAATGCGAATATGCAGAAAATAAATTAAAAGTGACTTCGGTATTTTGTTATTTATTACTGCTGGGCCTCTGCTGTTGGACTGTTAGTCCCCGAGGGTACCCACCATCCCAGTAATCAGTACTTCGGTGCTGACCCGAAAACCGACTTTATCTAAATTTTCAATATCTAAATTTGACAAAATTTTGTATAAAACTAAGGAGTATATCCCTCATGCATAGCTCTGTCCTTAACTGAATTTTGGCTTTTCTATTTCGATCCTTTTGGTTATTCTATTTGGTGCTCTATCAGCTTTTAAAGGTTTTTCAGTTAATAGACTTCCAAATGTTTTGATTTGATCTACAGTGATGAGACGTAAGTTGTCGAAATGCGCATATTCAGAAAATAAATAAACAGTGACTTTGGTATTTTGTTATTTAGTTTAAAGTAGCTGAGATCAAATGCAACGTAATTTGCTATTATTAATATTTTCTTGCTACAGAATTTTAAAATGAGGAGCAACATCACTCCGGTTGGAAACCAGAACTCTTGCACAACAATAGATCTAGAGTTATGATTTTGTTCAATTAGTAGAATTCTTTATTTAGAAATGCAATGCTGATGACCATGGTACAAAATGTAATTTACTTAGATTCCAATTTTATGTTGTTGATTTATAGACATTTACCAATTCTTTCAAATTGTAACTGAAGAAAAAGTTTGTGTACAACTTTCTGTGTCTAAGGTGTTCCAAGATCATCGGCAAAAGAGGTAATGAAGACAAATATGTTATGGAATCAGTATATTAATACTTAAAAAGAATGATAACTTTAAGATATTAGTATAAAATATATACAACCCATAACTGATTAAAGCGCTACTAAATAATTTTAGTACTTCAAGAAGAAAGAAAATACTTAATTAAAGCAGAGATAACAGAAAAACAAAAATAAAGACAAAAGACAAACGCAAACAACGATAGACACTCGGAATAGTGACAATGAAGGTTATTATATCTTTTGGTCATTTTTAAGACTTCCTATTTGTGCTTACTTTATATGGAAGAATTTGTATGGTACCGACATCTACTCCAATTTCATTTATAAGTTTATCCATGTAATATAAATATATGATATTACTATTTCTTTGTTGATGTGAAAGTTTTTATGCAGCTTTAGCAGAGCTTTAGCTTTTGATGATATGGGCCACTTTATTCTTCCTATTCAATAGGAAGACATACTCAAAGCAATACATTTTATGTCGTCTCGTTCATCTGAACCTGGCATCTGAATCATCAAAAATTGATATTTTCCAATGACCACGTGTCAATGACCTTACGAACATCTTAGTTTAAAAGCGATGATGACTTTGACAAGAGTTCAAAATGTCCCCCGTAGGTGTTTTTTTTCTCACTTTATCTGATCAAAAAGGGAAAAAAATCGGAAGTCCTGGCCTTAATTTATCGGAAAGTTGTTAGAGCATGCTGACGGGGTAATAGATAAGGAAAGACATTTCTGTTTTTATTGCTTCCAATTCTCTGCTACATTATGGCTGTTTGCCATTGGATAAAAATGCGTTCATAGTAGTGTTAGGGGTGTTTTTTTTAATTTTATATATAGTATTTTAATGGTAGTGAAATGCGTTGACACATTACCGTATTTATATTTAATTTAAATCAATAGTCTGTTAGGTACTAATATACTGATTCTATACCATATTCGCCTTTATTGCTTTCCTGTGTTTTCCTTTTGCATTCATCTAGGTGGTTATCTTGGAAACTTCAACTTGGACACAGAGTCGTACAGGAACGGAAACACTTTTTTCAATTAGAATCAGCAAAATGTTGGTTAATGGTCATGAATCAAAACG
>MJUU01028300.1:60288-81520 GCA_002080025.1 Modiolus philippinarum
GGGGGGGGCTGGCAGTTTTGGTCGAGCCAGATTATTTATTTTCAAATTTTTGCGGGCCAATAACATAACATAATCGTTTCGTACTAATAAGTCTAAGGTCAGGTTATTTATTTTCTTGGTTGTGCAGGCCATATTATTTATTTCCAACTTTTTCAGGGACACAATATTTATTTACAACATCTGCCATCACCCATCCCCCCTCAGAATCAAATGGTCGTCCCCTTACATAGATGATGTTTGATCTGGATTATCTTCATATCATCTCCCCAACAAGAACAGTACATTGAGCCCAGCATCATACCCGGACCTTTACTTTTATACTGACAACTCGGGATACTTAAAATGCAAAGTCTATGACAAATTTGATGTGGTTGATTTTCAATTATGAACTTTCCATTTTTGAGTAGTGAAATTCTCCCATCTCTAGCATATGGAATCCACATGTCACAGCTCATTCGGTATTGAAGTGTATACAATGTGTACAGCGATTTCGTCCAGAGTGGAATATCTATCTCAAATGCCACTTAGCTAAGGGTTGTGTTCAATTACTGTTACTATTGTCACTAAAAAGTGTTATTGTTGTCATCATGGATCGTTTTTACTACTTAAATTTAAAAATATTTTTTTCTAGTTTTTTTCCTTTAATACATTGGAAAAAAAGTAACGAAGCAAAAAAGCAAAAAGAGAAAATCCTAGAATCATTGGAGATATCATCAGTTATCTGTATCATCAGAAGGGTGAGCATGACCTGATTAACGCGCCCATGTCAACCGTCACACTAGCATTGATGCCCGGATGTGATGATGGTGGATAGTCACGGAAATTTCTCTCCTGCAAAAGTGAACATTTTTATAAAGTAAGAACATATTATTCACGCTAAATAACTTAAACTATTTTGTTCTTAACCAAGCCATTTCGTGGTTTAATTTACTGGATTTGGCTTCCTATTTCGATTTTTTTGGTAATGAGTACTTCTTTTGTGACAATTTTTGGATTATGGCTTTCCATATTATTTGATATTAATGCTGCTGATGAGAGGTAACTCCTTGAAACACGTGTACAGCATAACGAAATTTACAGTTTTTTATGCAACATCGGTATTTTTTGTATTTTACATTCTATGGATAGTGAAATTTAAAAGAAAAACGAATTTTAGTCTTCATCGTCGTTTATGTCTATATAATCTTTCCACCGGAGCGACGTTGTTAATAACAACGGATTGTTCTCAACTATGACGTCTTAGGAGCAAAAGACTATATTGCTAAAATGTCTGTATACCAAGATTTTAATTCCAGGTCCGATACTATTTTAAGTGCAATTTTAGCAGTTGTATCCGATTTACAAAACAGATATGAAAAAGTGGAGCGCGAAATCGCAAAAGTTGGAATAATGGAGGGCAAATTAAATACAGTCTTAAATAGAATAAACAAAATTGAAAAGGACACAGAATTGGTACAATTGCGAAACAAAATCTAGTCAGAGGAAAGTGTAGGAAATATGGACAACAAACTTGGTAAAGTTATAGACCGTTGTAAGGAAAATATATCCAAAATTGCAACCTTAGAAAACGCGGTAAGGAAACAAATGAATAATAACAACAACAATATGGAAGACAAGATACGCAGCATTGAAGATGAAATCACAGAACTTAAATGGCGATCTATAAAAAACAACTTGATCTTTACAGGCATAAAATATGAAAAAGAAGAAGACACAGAAACCACCATCAAATCCTTCATCAGATCTTAACTCGGCATCAACAAAAATATAACCTTTGTCACTGTGCACCGCTTTGGAAAAAGAAGACGAAAGAATAATCGGCCCATATTAGCCAAGTTCGTTTGTTTAAAAGACAAAGAAGCTGTAATCAAAAATGGATTCAAATTAAAAGGAACTAAATATCAAATAAAAGAACAGTATCTCAAGACAATAGAGCAGACACGTAAATATTTATATCCCGTGTTAAAACAAGCTAAGAGAGAGAAAAAGAAAGCCACAATTATCCGAGACAAACTATTCATTTAGCGAGAATTGTACTTGCCGAATACCATTGGTGCCTTTGAGAATAAAGAAAATAAGGGGCAAACTTATAACATTAATGCGACGTATAACTCGCACGTGCAACAGAGTTCGTCTTTAAATTTATTTAAACAGGGAATATTATTGTTTCATTCTAATGAACAAGAGCCTTCATTTTGTCAAGAAAGACCACCACCAAATTTTCTGCATAACAGTCCACCGATTCCACCAAGAGGACGAAAAAGGCTAAGAAACACTTATTCAAATGACCCTAATAAATATAAATAAACTTTTGTAAGGGACGGAATGATTAACAGTTAATAAAGTGAAACGGATATATATATATATTCTTTCTATTCTTTTTCATATAATGTGTCCATCACACATACGGAACATGTCAAATATCTCTAAGAAACCTCTTGTTTCACATTATTGTGACTGAGGGTTGCATTGTTATTTTGTTAAATTCTGCATACCATTTATTTTACGAAAGGATATGGAGTAAATGAACATGAGACCATAATCATTGTATTTCAAAAGTTGTTCAGAATAAATTTGTCTTGAGTAGTGAACGGGTGAATAGTGATAGTTTGGTTATAAATTCTGGAGCTACCCAACAATAGAATAAAAAAGAAACAAATACAATGTCTGTTCTCATTTGCCAAAAATTGTAACGATCTGTCAGACATGATGACGGCCTTGAAACTTCTGTAGTGACAGTTGCAACAATTTGTGAATATAACCTTGATGTACAAGTTTTTGACACAGTTATTGTGCTCTTTTTGACACAGTAATTGTGCTCTATTAACAACATTACTGTAAAAAAAGCAAGACGTCATAAGCCGGAAATATGTGTATTGATAACTAGAACATTTGTTCTTCAAATTCGACAAACATTGCGACAACATCCTCCTATTTATACTTTTTGTTAGAAAAAAGTGTATTGTTTAACAAAATTAGCCGTAGTCTTGTATAGCACCAATGATGAATATCTTGTTTCACTCTTGTTTCAGTACAGAAAGACTAATATGTTAAATTTAGGGCCACTGGCTTTAATTTACCATGTGAAACAATAGTATAGAGTGTAGAAAAACACATATTGTAACACTGTTGCAGTAGTGAAGTTCAATCGAGGATAGATATTCTAAAACTGAGAATCCATACCTTATTCGGCCGACTGTCTTTACGCACTCTTTGACACAGGAGCGTGGAAAAGGGATTTGTTTTGTATTTGAATGTTCAACTGTTTACAACGGCATTTATGTAGCTAAGGTAGCCAGTAGATACAAGGAAAGTTGTTGTTACCCTCACTTTTATTGATACCAAAGGAAACAGCACTATTTTGGAATTGTTGAGGATGCAAAACTATTGCTATTATCGAGAGATTAGTGGTAGGGTGATCAAAAGAATTGTTAATACCCATCTCCTTCACTAAACAGTCAATGTAATTTTACAGATAGATAAATGTAATGTTTGTAAGGGCCATGTCAGATGCTACAAAAAAAAAAACAAAATTGGCACAGAAAATGTCATTGCTACATCGGATCTTCGAACATGCCGTTAGAGTTCTGTTCATGTTGGTTATTAAGCACTCCATTCAAACTATAATCAATATCTTTATGGACTTGATGCACAGGGAAAGAATAAGATGCTTTTTGTGATAAATTATGCCAGTTTAGTTGTAAACCCTGAAACATACTATCGAATGCGAATGTTTACCCTTATGTCACTATGCAATACTCAACACATCGAAGAACAAGTACTCTTACGAATTTTGGAAACCATTTCCTGACATTTCAACATACAAACACTGGTTTTATTAAAATCTTTCACTTGCAATTGATTTCTTCTTATTACATTTTTTTAATTGTCACTCCCATTTAATTTCTGCACAAAAGTGTTGTCAAAGTCGCACGTAATAAATTTCATTTTATGGTACTATTATTGTGAACATTTCCCTTTTATTTCGACATTTTTATTTCCCGAATTTACCCATATTTGTTATTCTAAGCGTAAGTGTACGTCTATTACTTATACCTTACACGTGCTTTGTACTTATTGTTATGAGATGTGCAATTTCTCAACCAAAGTTAAAGCTATTTCAATCAAATTGGTCAAATTAACAGAAGCCTCATCTATTTATGGTAAATTTACTTATTGAAGGCACTGGTTGATTAGATATACGACTACACAGTTTGTGTTTCTAAGAAATGTCTATATTTAATTATTAAGACTGGAAATTATGTCAATAACTACCGACAACAAATTCATATATAATGGAAGCAAGCTTCACCGTTATATTGGACATATTAAGAATCTTATTAAATAGCTTCCTTCAAACCAATTAATCACGGACTCCTACTTCTTTCTTCAATGTCGATATTAAAGTCATTTTTATGTTTTGCACACTTTTTTGCGGCATTACAATGTTTCGCCAATATAATCGTAGAACCAATATAAGATTAGCCAACCTGTTTTTTAATTTAATTTCGAGAACTGTTAATTTGTCGGTAGATTTATGTTACACTGACATTTGTCGGGTGCCTCTTTGTACTGGTATCGGTATCGGTTTTAAATGAAAAAGTCATAATTTCATTTTTAAAGAAACTTAATTAAAAGTATATTTTTAATGGGATTTAAGCGTGACACGAGATTGGTCTTAAATTTCAGCATCAATTAGTAATGGCTCAAAATATGCTCATAATCTTTAGATGTTGGTATATGATGGTAATAACAAAATTACCGAACAGTACTGTCAAAAGGCGAAATCCAAAGAAAAAATACATCGGTAAACGAATACCAAAATTGAAAATTCCAGAACACAAAATCACAGAAAATTCATATCCAACACGAATGCAGACTGCATGAAAAATACTAAACAAACAAAAAAAGACGAATTAGGAGAAATACCACCGGGATATTGTCAACTGCAATGGTCCTGACATGGTACAGGCATTTCAAAAGAACCGGTTAAACCTCCCCTTCCATGGCGGTATTGCCCGGTAGCGACTAACAGTAATTGCTTTTGAAAGGTCATAGACAGTGAAGAGAAATGATCACCCAAGTACTACAGATCGTAAGTGAATCTGAATATTGATTCAAAGCTCAAAATTCAACTTTCACAAAATACTGATATCTGCTAAAAAAAATTTTAATGATCGTATAAGGGGAGATTTTTGAAGCCTTGATTTAGGCGGTCACGAAGATAACTACATCTAATTAGATGGTCTGTGTTATCTTTGCTATCTCTAGCGTAACAAATCAACCGTGACACATACACTTCGTAAGCAGGAGAAGATGATATATTGCTGTCCATGTTAGGGAAATTGATAATTTTGAAATTAAAGTCGTCCCTTTGGTCGTGAATGTTTGTTTTTACATGATCATTTATGTCATGCAAGTCCAAAAAGATCCTTTATCTCTTTTCTGGAATATATATTGATGGGATCCATTTAGCAAAAGATTTGTTTTCAATGGAAAGAACATCAACAATGAATCTATAACAGAGACTGAAGGATCTAGCATCTTTAATCAAGTGAGCTTTTATGAGTGTCTGAAGAAATTCAGTCTCGTATAAGAATAAGAGCAGTTCTGCGAGTGAAACAGTTCATTTCGTGCCTATGTGTATACCAACTTGCTCTTTATAAATAGCACTTCCAAATGTCATAAATATATTATCAATAAGATTATGGTCCTTACAGGTTTGAATATAAGGTAGCTGTCTGACGGTTCCGTGAGCTTTATGTTAAATATACTCTTTGTATATCGGAGGTAATACAAAAAAGAAATGTTGACCACTGTTTGTGGGTGTATGATGACATAAAATATTAAAAAAAAACTTAAATTAAGCACAAATAAAAATGTAACATTAAAGAAGGTGGGAGAAAAACGGATATAAAGAAAAAAAAGGAAAAATAAATTTTAAGTCTAGCATTAAGCCAATGAGGGACAAGTTACACAATGGCTAAAACCCAAAGAGCAGTTCTTTGGCGTTTGATATAAAGTCACAATAAATCAAGCCATTAACATCCCGCAGTGAATCTATAGCTATTTACATCCCGCAGTGAATCCTATTACACACATCATGAATGTTTTTAAAATATATCAAGCTAATAGTCTATGATTACTGTTTTGAGAAAATTGATCAGAAGTTTCTAATTATCTCTACAAATTTCAGGTCTGTCATAATCTAAAAATTTTGCCTTAGTTTCCTTTTATGTTCCATTACAATTAAAAAGATCCTAGAGCGCAATGTTTGTGATAAACATATTTTTCACCTGTAATAACATCCATGAAAGTTAAGTTGTTTTAAAACGAAAGTTTTTTTCGGCGTTGATTGATTTTATATTGCACCTTAATGCATGAATTAGCTTTTACTTATGAATACAACTATAAATAAGTGCTTTAGTATTTTTCTGATTATAATTCATCAATTTTTTGTAATAATATAATTATATTTAGCTGTATGTGATCCGAATTTTTTTAAGCACATATCATCAAACCCTAGGTTTGTATCAGCTCTACAGCTTGCACAATTCATTAAGAAATTATTAACCATTTTTAAAGGCGCTTATTAACACACATTGTGTCAACCATTTGACGAGATTTTGCGTTGTTTCTACTGTAAAACTAAACCAGTGGAACAACGCTTTAATTGTTGTCGTCATCTTGAAACCACCATGAGGTTTTCAACAACGAGCTTTGGTCATTCATCATCTTAAGTTCAAGACGATCCCTAGCACTGATTTGAGCTGAATTCATTGCTAGATGTCGAAAAACGCTTTCTCATGTTTTACTTCATTGATGTGGGATCGTCAACAAACATAAAATTAACTGGCAAAGTGTTCTTAAAATCTCTCTATTCCATTGCATGAAAAAAAAGACTAAACTCCTCATAGGAAGGAATCTTTGTGGAAGCTGTATACGGAGGGTACATAACTTAATTTGTCAGTTGGTAATGGGTCTGGCATGTCAGTTAACTGCTAGTAGTCTTTTGTGATTTCATGTTTATGTCCGTATATTTAGTTTTCACAATTGACCCAGTCCTGTTGCTAACTGTATTTTACTGTTGTTACTATTGTATTTTTATTTATCACATTGGCTAGGAGGGAGGTTTGGGCCCTATCAAAATAGTTTAATCCCGCCGCAGCAGATTTGCGGCTGTCCTAAGTCAGGAAATTTATTAAGCCTTTGTGTGTCTTGTCTGTTTTCTAGTTAAATTACTTTGTGTCTATAGGATTCTAGGGTGATGTTTATTTCGCTGAACTTGATTACTCTTTATTTAGGGGCCGACTCCGACCTTCCGTTGGTGTTTCCTCACCGTTCATGGAAGATCTTATGGTGGCTTTGAGTTGTTACCGGTATTATCCCCCTTTGGGTCGTTGTCTCTTTGACACATTCCCCGTTTCCCTTCTTTTTTTCTAAGAAAAGGTAGACAGAACATACAAACGCCAACAGAGCACTCATCGAGTCAACTGTAAGAAAATTTGGCATAATGAAATACCAAAAATGAAAAATGTGATCGTGTATCCATATGGGAAATTAAGAATCTAACACCAGGGGAAGTGCGAGACAGGAGAATCTCAGACACCCAAAGGTAAGATTTCCAGTCTAGGACGAAGCTTGCTGAGTCCGAGATGATTGAAATCTTACCCGAGGGTGTCTGAAATTCTCTTGTCTCTCACTTCCACTGGTGTTTGATTTTATTTCTCACTGTTTTCACCCTAAATCATACTAAAATCCACACAAATGTCGTCCCCTTTCGTCTGTTTACACAAGGAGTTATGTCCCTTTTTGTAACGTCATAAAATCAGATATGTACACCCGAGCACGCCATATTTTAAAAGCCGATTTTCTTGTTTTTTTTCCAGTGATGTAACACTTTTATAATACGTAGATTAAATACACTTCTGATTACTAATGAGGACAGATGTAGACTACAGACCCTTATATGCAAAACACGATATTTGCCGGTAAACTGCGCGTGATTTTTTTTTGTCTTACACGAGTGCAAGACAAGAAATCTCACACCGCTAAAGATAGGAACTGCTGTGTCTCAAAAGTGAGAAATGGGAGTGATAACAAAATTTCCAAACATCGCTGTCAAGAGCCATGAGACAAAAAGACAAATCAGGTGGAAACTACCGGAAAAATTGTCCTGCAATGGTCCTGACTTGGAACAGGCATTTCAAAAGAAATGGTGGATGAAACTGGTTTCATGGCATACCGAACCTCCCCTGAATTGCGGTAGTGTCCAGTAGCAACTCAACAGCAATTGCTATTGAATAGTCGTAGACAGTTAAAAGAAATGATCATCCCTGTACTATGCAAAAAAAAAAAGAATCTTGAATCAGATTTCGGACCGAAACTTAAAATTTTTCCACATGGGACTGATATCTTTTTAATGATCGTATGAGATAGAATTTATGAAGCCTTGATTGATTAGGCGGTCATGGAGATACATTTGTAACTATGTCTAATGAGAAAATCTGTATAATTTGAGGTAGCTCTCGTGAAACGAAGCTTGAATATTACTTTCCATGTTAAGGAAATTAGTAATTTTGAAATCTAATTTCGACGTAAATTTTAGTACTGAGTTGGCCATTTTGGCAAATTCGAGATGTAAGTCCAAAAAAGATGTATATCTGGTGGTTTCTGTCGTTTCATTTATCTCTGCTTCTGGCGGATACATTAATTGGATCCATTTAGCAAAAGATACGGCATTGCTGGAATGAACATCATCAGTATATCTATAAATGAGATTGAATGATCTGGCATCTTTTATTGTATGATCTTTTACGAGTCTGTTAACTTAAGAAATTTCAGTCTCGGAAGAATATGTAAACAAGTCTGCGAGTAGAGGAGCACAATTAGTGTCCATTGGTATGCAAACTTGCTGTTGATAAATCAGTATAGCACCTTCAAATATGACAAATATGTTATCAATTAGAAAATCAAGCATACTGCAAACCTTTTTTTTAATCTTAGCATACTTTTCCCTTTAAGTTGGTTTAAAAAAATGGATTTATAACTGAATACACGTATTTTTTGAATCGGCAAAGGCTTTTTGAATGATACCTTTGATTCGTGATTTCAGTTTATCTTGATGAAGCGTGGTATAAAGTGTGGAAAAATCAATTCATCTCAAGAAAAAGTAAAGCATAACTAAAATATATAAAAGCATACATCTTTCGCGCGGTTATCTTTTGCACCCTGCAGATATGGAGTAAATACACATGAGACAAAGTCTCTACAAATACATGTAGCCACCATGAGGTTTTCATCAATGAGCATTCCTCATAGTAAGTTAAAAGCTACCCATAGCATCGGTTTGAGCGAAATTCATTACTAGAAATCACATAACGCTATATATACGTTTTTACTTCATGGATTCGGGATTGTCACCAAACTTAAATTGTTTTTACAATAAGTGTCATTCATTTCCCTACAAAAGAGACTCAGAGAAGACAATCACAACCTAACTCTACTAATATCAACAGATAGGGCACTCATCGAGTCAATTGCAAGGAACTTGGCATCATTAAATAATGAGATGTTGGCGCTATAAACAAGTGGTCAGAATAAAATTTAGAAATAACACACACACAAAAAAAAATAAAATGCAAAAAATTGAAAAATGATAGTGTTGTATTCATCTGGGGAAAATTTCGCATGAGCAAGTATTTCCTTGGTTCTGAGTGTTGTTATTTTATAATATCTTTCTGTGTCTGTATCTTTCTGTGGCTGTATAATATCTTTCTGTGGCTGTATTTTCGTATTTGCAATGTCTGTGGTTTTGACTTTTGTAATTAATACACACTTTGTTCCTTTTCTTGTCGTATTTGCCGATAGCCACTTTTAACTATCTATGCTTTTTGGGGTGCAATCTTTAATAGATAGCATTGTTTACGAATTTGGAGCACAATTTTTCAAGCAAATAGCAGGTATACCTATGTGTACTAATTGTCCATCACTATTGGTTGATTTTATAAATTTATTCGTATGGCACCAGACCCGAAAATTTGCTTGTTCAGAAATGGAAAACAAACTATCTAAATCTTTAAATTTCTGTTTTCACTACATAGATGAAAAAGTTCTAAATTTAAGGATCACCTTCATTTTATATCCAAGTGAACTACAAATTAAAGAGATCACTGATATACCATCATTTTGCGTAATCCCTGGACTTGTATCTCTTTAAAGATAACCCTGAAGCTATAAATTAAAATCAAAGCTTTACCACAAATGTGACGAATTTGAATTTCCAATAACTTTCTGTTTTTGAGCTGTAATGTTAGCAAGGCACCTACATATGCCGTCGAAATGCTCTTGTCCTGCGAGTTGTTTGTGCAGCGATGTTGTCACTATGACGATTAGAGGAGATCATGCTTACCCATTTAGGATATTTATAAATATATTTAGATATTTATAAATATCTTCAGTAAATGATTCTCATGTATTTGTTAGGGGTTCATACTTTTTTGGCCTTCTTGTTCATCAATTTTGTTTGTTTGTTTATCTTTGTTATGTTGTTTCAATTAATATTTTGGACCCATAATATCGCGGTACTTAATTGAGGCCCGTCATGGGTTTCTTGATTACCTGATTATCAGGGTATTTTTTTAATGATTATTTGATTACGAGAGCATTTATTTAATGATTATTTGATTATTAGCTTGCATTTTATATATTTTTATAACTAAGCCAAAAATTTATTGATTACCAAGGTAAAAAATTAATGATTATTTGATTACCAAGGCAAAAATTTAATGGTTATTTGATTCCTAGGACCCCACCATGAGGGCCCTCTTAATTTTCAAGAGGGCGTCGAAACTACGTTAAATTTTCGCAATACAGTGGAACCCACGATAGGTCACACACTGGATTTGAACTTTGGTTTTTTTTTATTTTTCTTTAAAAACAACGGCAGTAGAATACTTTAAATCGTTATTTGTCTACGGGTGTATTTGAAATTGACAAAATGGTATTTCGGTATACCACTATGATGTCATTTAATATTAGTTATTATTATTCTAAAACTTAACATCAACATAATATCTTTTGTTTCTTATTTGGCTCAGAAATTAATCATCAGACGCCTTATTATCATGAATGTGATTTCAGACAAAAAAAAACTTTCTAATGACATGAATATTCATTAATAATGATGGCCGTTGCAATTATCATCTTCGGTGTGGGTCACAACAAAAGTTAAGCTAATTGGAATCTTGGTCTGTTGATTTACCATAGACAGTAATTCGATGTCTTGATTAGGGAATATATATCTCTGAGAAGTACCCTAATTGGTAAAGTCTTGTTTATTTACCTAACATAATACAGCCATGAATCACGTTAGATCGTTACTTACGTTCTTTGTTGTGTCGGAGTACAAAAATGACATCATAAAGACATTGCACTGACAACATAATAAAAATCAACTTCCTTTATAAATGAGGTGTGGCGCGCCATAAAACTAATGATATTTTCGAAATGCCTCAATTAAGTCAGGACCGTAGCGGTGTGCAATTTGTTCGGTGGTTTTGCACCAATTTTGGATTTCGGCACCTCACAAATCTGTACGATTATTTTGGGTTTTTTTACTATTGCTGTTAATGAAAATGTTATTATGGAACCTGCAACAATGATCATAAAAAAGTAAATAAACACAAGCAACATTTAGATTCTGAAACGAATATATTACATAAAATGGTACTAGGAATGGTACATGTCGGTTAAAAGCTCTATAGAGCTTATGTTTGTCTGTTATATTTTACATGCCGACTTTAAATAAAACTTATTTATTTATATTTATTTATTTAGGAAATAAAGAATTATAAAATTACACTTCTATATAATATGTTCTTTTATTGTTAGGTCACTATAAGTATATAGAATCTGCCCTTGGAGATCACCATATGTAAATATTACAGGTATGTTGGATTTTTTTTAATTATTGTTCGATTTAAAAACGGTATCAAAAGCTTTGGAGCGCATAAGAAAGAGGTATGATCATTTACCCGTGGATTTATTATCCCCCCGCTTAGCGAAAGCGGGGGGATTATGTAATGCAGTCCGTCTGTATGTACGTACGTGCGTTTGTAATGCTCCCCGATAGCTCTGGAACTATAAGAGATACAAATTTGAAACTCGGCACCATACTAGAGTATGATCATAAGTAGCGCACTGTGGATTCGGAATTTAGGTCAAACGCCATAGGGGCAAATTATGGGCGAAAACGAATTTTCGCGATATCCAATAATTGAAGAAATTTCTAATGCCATATGGGCTAGAAAGTTGACACTTGGGAATCGACTCACATATTATGTAGCAACTTCACAGAGGGTGTCGGAACTTTGGTATGACCCCTCAGGGTATGGCCTCTAAGGGGGTCCAAAAAACAAAAAAAACGATTCCGGTGGAACTCCTCTTACACCTTAAATTGCAGAAACCTTGTAATAAGAGTATTAGTAACACTATAAAAGTTGTCTGTGCCGAAGGTTTCGGAATTTTGAAATTTGCCCTCAGGGCGGAAAAATAAGCGAAAACGTATTTCGAGATATCCAGTAATAAGTGAAATCTTCTGAAGTATTCATGTTTGGAAGCTGAAACTTTGAATGCAAGTTTAATTATATGCATCTCATTTACTGATGATAGTGGACTTTTGGTATGACCCCTGGGGGCATGCCCTTAAGGGGCCAAAAATGTTAAACAATCAGTACTCATCAGAACGACTGGAACTCTATGTATAATTTTGATTTTGTGGTTTATATATTCACGAGGAATTATTATGTCACCTCAGACGTAGTCGGGGTGACATGTTGTTATTGTACGTTTCTTCTGATTATTATTATTATTATTCTTTTTATTTTTCTTCTTCCACATATTTTGTCCGAGCGATTATTTGGAAATGGCTGGATGGAAGGATTTCAAACTTGGCACAAAGTTGGATCACCATGTGAAGTTGTATGCTGTGCGTTTAAAATTTTCAAAATGGCCGCCATTTCCAAGATGGCCGCCAAAATACGTCAAAATTTCAACATTGTCGGATTTCAATGAAAATTGATTTCTAGGTAGATTTTGACGCTGCGAATAAGGTGGAATCATCGAATGGGGAGTCTGGAATGACATCGGCTATTGCTCGCAATTGCGAATCTAGTTGGAATTGCTTTTTGAATCCGTTCGAAGTTTTTAGAATTTAGATCCCGGTGCCAAATTTGGTAAATTTCCTGAAAATGTCAAAGACTCATAATTTTTTAAATTCCAACATGAAGTTTTATAATTAAGCAACTTTTTAATGTCATCAGCTATTATGAACACTAGGATTTCAAAAATATGATTCTAATTTTGGTAAATTTCTCTCAAAGAGCAATTACTTTTTGGAATTTTACCTAGCAACCATATCTTTTTTGGCGCCTTATAGTTTTAATGATCATTTTCAATGGTAAGATTGCAAAAAACCTTGATTCTAATTTTGGTAGTAAAGCTCCTGAAACTCTCAAAGACCCATTATTTTTGGGAATTCTACCCAGCAACCATATCTTTTTCTATTATTTAGAGTTATAATGACGAATTTCAACTGTCAGGTTGCAAGAATCTTTGATTCTAATTTTGGTAAATTTCCTGAAACTCTCAAAGACCCATTATTTTTGGAATTTTACCAAGCAACCATATGTTTTTTGATGCCTTTTAGATTTAATGATCATTTTCAACGGTCAGGTTGCAAAAAACTTTGATTCTAATTTTGGTAAAATTCCTGAAACTCTCAAAGACCCATTATTTTTGGAATTCTACCTAGCAACCATATCTTTTTCAATCATTTAGAGTTATAATGATGAATTTCAACTGTCAGGTTGCAAGAATCTTTGATTCTAATTTTGGTAAATTCCTGAAACTCTCAAAGACCAATTACTTTTTGGAATTTTACCTAGCAATCATATCTTTTTCAATTCCTTACAGTAGTGAAGATCATTTTCAATAATCAGAGTGCAAAAAAACTGATTCTAATTTTGGTAAATGAAATTCTCAGAAACCTGTACTTTTTGAAATTCTACCTAGCAACCATATCTTTTTGGTGTTTTACAGTTACAATGATTAATTTAGTTAAAAAACACTTGTCTTTTTTACAAGGGGAGTGGGTCCAAAAAGGGGGAGGGGGTCGCAATCTTTGATTGGCTGTGTTTCATTCCCTTCAGAATACTAATTTTGCGAATGCATTAAATCTTCTAGAAAACTGCTTTAAGTGATCATCTGTTATATTCACCATCAGAACAAAGTAAATAAAATATTCAGCCACCGAACTTGCCACTTGTGTGCATTTTTGACAGATTTTGACAAGTTTTGTCTGTTTTTGTTAAAATTCGTTGTATGGGACCCCCAGAACCAAAATAAACTAATTGCCATTTGGAAGGACAAATTTTTATACGTTCACAGTAAAAAATTGGTTTTAATTCTCGGTGTCCTTTGACTAGAACCATCTTCTCAAACACCGTAAAATAGCTAAAATTGAAGCAAAAGGCTATTTACAGCCATGTTCGACTCCTTATAAGTCTGAAAACATACAAGTGTGGCATATATAGATTTTATTTCGAATATAATGATGTAAAATTTTCAAAACACTAAACTTTCATTGTCATTTTTCAAGAGTTAGTTTACACCACAGACGAACAATTTTACTTTTCATACCTTTGTAATGCTTAAATTCATCAAGTTTTTGCTTCGCAAATGATAAAACCGCTTCAAAAGGATATTATGATGTAAAATTTTCAAAACACTGATTTTTTTTTGTCATTTTTAAAGACTGAGTTTAAACTGCTGATTAGAAACCTTACTTTTTATACCTATTCTATGCTAAATTTGATGATTTTTTTTTATTTCCCAACATATCAAGGTCCTTCACAGGATATAATGAAGTAAAATTTTCAAAACTCTTCACTATTTTTGTCATTTTTAATGAGTAAGTGTGAACCGCAGACTAAAAGTTTTACTTTTCTTATCTTTTTAATGCTAAATTTCATGAAATGTTTGCTTCGCGAATTATAAAACTGCCTCGAAAGGATATTATGATGTAAAATTTTCAAAACACTGAATTGTTTTTGTCATTTTTAAAGACTGAGTTTAAACTGCTGATTAAAAATCTTACTTTTCATACCTTTTCTATGCTAAATTTGATGATGTTTTTATTTCCCAACATATCAAAGTCCTTCACAGGATACAATGAAGTAAAATTTTCAAAACACTTCACTATTTTTGTAATTTTTAAAGAGTTAGTTTAAACCGCAGACTAAAAATTCTACTTTTCATACCTTTTTAATGCTAAAATTGATAAAAATTTTGCTTTGCGAATTATAAAACTCCTCAGAAAGGATATCATGATGTAAAATTTTTTTAACACTGAATAGTTATTGTCATTTTTAAAGACTATGTTCAAACTGCTACCTTAAAATTTTATTTTCATACCTATTTTATGCTTCATTTGGTGATTTTTTTATATTGCAACATATCAAACTCTTTCAAGAGGATATCGTGAAGTAAAATTTTCATAACACTTTATTGTTTTTGTCATTTTTAAAGAGTGAGTTTGGGTCGTAAACTTAAAATTTTTCTTTTCATACCTTTTAAATGCTAAAATCCATGAAATTTGCAACTTGGCGAATTATAAAAATCCTTGGAAAGGATATGATGAAATAAAAGTTTTAAAACACTGAATTGTTTTGATCATTTTTAAGATGAGTTTTTGTTATTTTAATCGCTAATTAAATTATTAATTTTTCATACACAGATGTACCTATTTCATGCCAAATTTCTTCGAAACAGAACACTCATCAAATTATATAAAAAAAAATCTTTGCTCTAGAGATTTTTTAAATTGAATATTTTTTAAAGTAAGTCTAAAACATCTTTTAACTGGTTAAGGTAAATCATAGTAATAAAAAAGAGAGAGAATTATAAACGATAAATAGATCAAACGATTTTGATTGGTTTAATTAAACTCTGAATACCGGTTTCCGTTTCTGATTGGACGAACGTAAATATCGAATAACAATTTCCGTTTCTCGTTTCTCATTGGCTAAAACTATGAATAGCGTTTTGGTCTCAAACTCGAATTTTCATCGGAAACCCCTAGTTTCCGTTCAATTTCGATCGGAAACTAGGGTTTTCATCAAAATACTATGTATACCGATCGGAAACCCCTAGTTAGGTATTTCGCACGAAAACCCATAGTTTTCGTTCGAAATACTAGGTATACCGCATTTTTGTTACTATCGCGTGCCATATATCTCACAAACGAAAACGAAAAAAAATTATGAAAACTTAATATTGCAAAAATACTCCTCTAATAGAGATCTTCATTTGTTACATTTAAACAAAAACTCTGCGACCAACCGTTTTGATGCTATAGCCCTTGACGAGTTTCGGTAAATCTTTTTTTTGTTTGTTTTTGGGGGGGTTCGGGGGTTTTTTGTTTTTGTTTTGTTTTTGTTTTTGTTTTTTGTTTTTGTTTTTGTTTTGTTTTTTTGTTTGTTTGTTTGTTTGTTCTGNNNCTTTTTTGGTTTTGTTTTATTTTGTGTTGTTTTGTTTTTGTTTTTTTGCGTAAAAGCTTATAAACGCTTACAGATAATATAGTAAACATATGTTTAAAGTGTGAAAAGACCTTCAGTTTGACTACTAGGTTGAAGGTCATCGGTGACCTTTGACTTTGACCTTGTTATAAGATAAACTCGTAAATCGTAATAGATGACTGAAAAAGTATATCAGAAAAAATGTTCAACATGTCAAGACATTTGTTTCAATCAGACTGAAAATCTCCAATGACTCCCCTGATACGTTTCAGAAAATGTTTTTTTACACATAGCTTTTAATATGTTACAGATAGTAAAGTTAATCAGGCCGATACCTTCATTTTGAGCCCAAGGTCAAGGTCATGAGGGTCAAAGGTCAAGGTCATTTTTTGGTTATTTTCCAGTAAAATCTCGATAGCGGGAAAAGATACATGTAGGTGATTAAATGCATAAGAGAAAGTGTGTATCTTATTAAGGTCTACATTTTGTACATTTGATCCAAAACCTTTGGACCTTTGGTTAAATGGCCCAAAAACATTTTTCGAGGTCCAAACTTAGGTTTTTTTTACTAATCTCTATAAAACTGTTAAAGATACAAAGAAATATTAAGAAGTAAAAATATACACCAGGAAATATTTACAAAATGAGTTCAAGGTCAATGGTCAAAGGTCCCTAGCAACAACGTAATTTATCATAAAATTCCTTAGCAACAATACATTAAAAGTTACGTTATGTTGTAAAGATGAAACACATGACAATACCAACCGGAAGCGACTTTCATGTCCTTAGCAACATGCTAATTTTCGAAAAAGACCTTAGCAACCACATAATAAAGGACTCAAAAAGTTCAGAACTCTTGTTTACATCACATTTTTGAATAGAAAGGACAATAAAATCAAACTCATTACATGTATCATGATGAAAAGGACGGAAATAAAAAGACGACATTAAGAACTAAGGCACTCAAAGTGTGAACTCCCATGAAAACTGGGAGTTACATTAGGTTCTCCGGAAGAGTAAGCATGTCCTGCCCCGGAAGTGTGGGAAGCATCATATGTCATCAGATATTTTTAAAAGGTCGACAATGTTAATACGTCTGACTTATAATCAAAAAAGTTTCTTTGTAATTTTCCAAAGCTCAAGTTTTCGTATTTTGTGAATTGTCTTGTTTACGTCATTCAACTGTTCCAATAGGCATTTCTATCTCAAATAATTATATACATGTGTATTACTGATAATGAATTGTTTAATAATAATCATATATTAGATATCAAATTTTTTTTATAGAAATAAGCACTAATTATGATACCCAATAGGAACAGTCTTTAATCAAGCTTTTACATAATATGTATTTGCCTATGAGTAACACTTTATAAGGTGTACCATCAAACAAATATATAATCTTAATATGGTCGTTAAATTGATACTTTATTTAAAATGAAGTCATATGAAACATAATACAATTTTGGATTCTAAGGAGAATCTCTCTCATGAATAACTGTATCCGGTTATCCCGTCTCATCAAAGCCCACTAGGGATCCTCAGACGTGTTCGTACAAATACAGATACAGATATGGCTGGTTTGTAAAAGGTCTAAATTCAAATAATACCAAAGTTACTGTGAATTTAGTGTCTCCATATGACTATTCTTTAGTGAAGGTCAACTCTCAACACTTAACAGTCAAAAATCCGAAATATCTTTTCAGCTGACAGAGAACAAAAACTAATAGGGTGTAAATAGTAATCTTGGTACTGGATTTTGTCTCCTGTGACGATAATTTGGTAATGAGTACTTCTTTTTGGCTACTTTTGGATTATGGCTTTCCATATTATTTGATTCTAATGTTTCTGATTAGAGACAACTCATTGAAACACGTGTATAGCATAACAAAAATTACTGTTTTCATGCAATTTGGGTATTTTTTCTATTTTGAAACCATTTTGCTGATACCATTGCTGGTGGACCACAGGCCCCCTAGGGTATTCACCAGTCTTCAGTTAGACTTGTCTGGCATGAAAAAATTAGCTTGCGTTTTATAGAAATTTCCATTTTTTTCTTAATAAAATCTAACCCCTTAAAAATACTGAGGCTTCATTCCGTGTATGGCACTCGATAGATGTCCTTTTTTAGCCCCTTCTTTCGATATTTTTGGTAATGAGTACTTCTTTTTGACTACTTTTGATTTGTGGCTTTCCATAGTATTTGGTTGTAATGCTGCTGATGAGAGGTTACGCCTTGAAACACGTGCATAGCATAACGAAAATTGCTGTTTTTACGCAACTTTGGTATTTTTTGTATTTAGAAAAGTAAAAATCAGCCAAGGACCCAGCTATGTAAGAAGGGGATTGTCTTGTTTTAAACAAACTTTTCTTAAAATTAGACATTTCAAGTTTCCAAAAAAATTAGATGTCGAATTCCGCATCTTGTGAACTGTGCGTTTTGGTAGGACTACGTGTACAGAATATGCATACATCGTAAAACCACTGGTTTTACTTCCTTTCGTTTCGATGTTACGATCGAATTGGGATACGTCTTGTAACCAAAGGTCAGTAGACACTGAAGCGTTCAATACACTAAATATGGACGACAGAGGGAAATATTTAATTGATGGTTCTAAGCTGTTTAACCAATCTTGGACAAGTCAAAATGAACAACCAAGTATAATCGACGGACAAATTGAATGACACATGTCCAGATATTGACATAATTTGTTACTAACAAGTCTTAAGAAGCTTGAAAATTACTCGGCTATAAGTGTTCAAATAAGATTTGCTAAAATAGAAAAAGATCCAAACCAATTATTTATCATAATAAATTCTTTTTTTTTTCATCTTTTAGAGGATGCGTTTTGAGATATATATTGTTTTTCTTTAAATTTTAAATGAAGTTATTATTTAGATAGCGGTGAAAGACTGAGATTTCCCAGTGAAAGAAAAGTGATAAGTAACTGTGAAATTAATTGGTGATAGCTCTCGCATAGAGAATTTACCGTGAAACATTCACTTCGTAAGCAGGATAAGTTGGAATATTGCAGGATGTCTATCTCATTGAATTGTGAAAACATATACTAGTATATAGATTTATTTTAAAACTCTGATACTGCTGTCACATGCTTGTTTTTTGTGTGTATTGTAACTCGGTGTTTGTCCTTGGCACTGGATTTGGCCTCCTATTTCGATTTCTTTTTCTGGTAATTAAAACTTCTTTCTAACTATTTTCGGATTTCCATTTTATTTGATTCTAATGCTGCTGTTGAGAAGTTACTCCGCACATCTACAGCATAACAAAATTTACTGTACAATATGCAACTTGGGTATCTTTTGTATTTTATTTTGGTATTTTATGCTTCTGTGTGTATTTTTTCAACAAAACTTACATGTCAAAAGGTCGTGAAAATGGTGAAAGTATACATGTTCAAAAAACTATACGCCAACCAGCCGTTGAAAGGATCTATAAGTGGAAACAGAAATTAATTCTAATTGTAGAGATGATTCCATATATTTGTGTCATAGATAGCTTTGACTCGTTTACAAATTGCTGTTAGCAATTAAATTACCATGGATCGGATAACTTTCCAAAAACAATTCCCGATTCCTGCGGTTTTGTTACGAAATCTTAACTTTCTCCTACAAAAATGCTACAACATCAGCTATTATTATATAATGTGAGACTTCAATGTATACAAACCTTCCGAAAATTAAGAGAAAAATCAAATACGTTTGCTTCAAAGAAAATCGAAAAAGAAACAATTTCATTATTTACGTAACAGAACATTAAGAGATAGAATTAAACATATAGATGGCATGATATACGATTATATGATAAGCCTAGACGGTTTGATTTCTCTTTAAACTGTAGAGTAAATGTATGTAATTTGTTTTATCAATATATATATTTTGTACTTCATCTTTGTAATTTACATTTGTAACACATGAATCAATAATTCAAAGTTTCATCTTAATCTGATAAAAGTTTAAATGTTCGATTCTGTAAATTGTGACTTATGCAGTTATGTTAATAGATCAGTTATCATTACTCAGTTTTCTGCTTCAGTTCAAAGGCCGAACAACAAGATATATAAATAGCAGTTAATGTTTGCTTCATATGGTGAATTATTTTGTGCTTCACTTGTAAGCGAAGTTGTGGAAATTAAAGTTATGGAAAGTTTGGCAAAATAACATTAAATATATGAAAATCATCATTTACGTTAAGCGTAATGATTCCAATTTCTCAATAGTGAACTTCAAGTTTTTGAGCGGTAATATTCCCACTTCACCGGCAAATAGCGTATAAACGCTATTGCTTTGCCTGTAATATATAGAGGGATTTTGTCAACAGAAAAAAGCTACGGCCTAAATGGTTATGCAACCACTGTTGCAAATGTCGATACTGAGGTTTAACGGTCTTTCGTGAAAATTTTACTATTTCAAAAATAAGAATTGACATTTCTGAATAGATCCGGAGTTTATTCCCGAAATTACAAACGCCGACTATAACTTACATCGGACTTATCAGTGGGAGTGTGACGCTTGGCACTCGTGGAGCAAACATATCTGATGATACTCAATGTACTTATTGAGATTTACAATGTAACTGCCTTTGGTTTTGTATTAATTACAGTTTGCATTTGTTCTTCGTCAGTAATGTTTGTGAT
>MJUU01028300.1:87616-122375 GCA_002080025.1 Modiolus philippinarum
TTAAGAAAAATTTAACCCCACTTGAAAATATTAACCCCACTATGAATATAGAACTAGTATACAATATTATGAAATATAGGCTCACTCCTGATGTTGTTTATATCAAGGATTTCTTGAAACCTATTTAAATTGATTAAGCATTGTAGAGTTAATGACATGGTAAAAGGAAATATATAGGTCCGTGTGCATTTAACAGAGATAGAAGACATTAAAAATTTGGCGGGAAATGGATTTTTCTGGATTTTCCCTTGATTTGACATCAGGACTATTTTTCGTCTATAAGCTAGGAAGTTATATCAAGAATTTTATGAAAACTTGTCAGGTGTCTTAATTTGACCTAAAGAAGACAATCATGAAATAAAAATGGGGGTCCGTGTGCACAATTCTTTAAGCCATTAAACTAGAGAAAACCAGAAAAGTTCCGAAATTTGACATAAATTCAAAAATGTGATGATTGAGCCACCTTAATAAATATAACATTATACTGATGTTTTGCAGGATGAAAAAAATCAGATTATTACAACAAATTGTTGGTTGAATCAGGTATGTACACTTGGTTTTATGGAGATGGGATTTGACATAATTCGGTTTTCAGTCTTCAATAAATAACAAAATACCGAATTTACTGTTAATTTATTTTCTGCATATGCTCATTTTAACAACTTATGTCTCATCAGTGCAGATCATGCCAAATTATTTGGAAGTCAATTAACAGAAAAACATGTTACAACTGATAGAAAACAATTAACCAAAAGGATCTAGATAGAAAAGCCAAAATTCAGCTAAGGACAGCATAGATTCATCACAACCTAACGACGTCCGCTTCACTTTTTAAATCATCATTTTTACCAGTTAATTGTACCTAAAATTTATTTTGCTATCGTTGCAGTATAAACACAATAACAGTACATTGACTTGACATAAACTATAGATATAAGGATTCGGTTCGAAACGGCGAAAATGCTCGCCAAAGGCTCGCATTTTCCCGCGTTTCTAAGCCTCATCCTTATATTGCGTTTATGTCAAGTCAATGTACTGTTATTGTCTATTTAACTTACTGTGAGGTATGAGCAAAGCTAAATACCGAAGTTACCGTAAATTTAGTTTCTGCATATGTACATTTCGACAACTTATGTCTCTTCAGTGCAGATAAAATCTAAACGTTTGGAAGTCCATCAACTCAAAAAGTTTAAAAACTGATAGAGAACAAATAACCAATATGATCTAAAGGTAAAAGCCAAAATTAGCTAAGAATAGAGCTTTGCATGAGGGAGATACTCCTTAGTTTCAAACAAAATTTACAAAAATTTAGATATTGAAATGTTCCAAATAGAATCGGCTTTCTGGTCAAGATGAAAAACAGCAATAAAAGAGTTATTCCATTGCTTTTGTTTTACCATGTATTAGTAGAGACATTGTCTCATGTGCATTTACGCAATATTCATTCATTGCATATTCCATTAATTACTTACAAAAGGACATAAAAAGAAATTTATGGAGAAACCAGATGCATAAGGAATCTATTTAGAAGTAATCTCAAGCATACATAATCTTCTCTTTGTTTGTCCGTCATAACATCTTAAGTCAGTATCATAATAATGGGTGACAAGGCTTTATTCTGGATATAAATATCATCGTGTCAAAAGTGAAACGACATATATTTAAAGTAAAAAACAAACTAAAAAATTCCAAAAGAGGAAAAGTAAAGAGAATGCATCAAATATCTACCTTATGGGGCAATACGACAAACGGAACACAGCCAAAAAAATGCATCTTAGCAAGATCAGAGGAAGAAAAGCCACTGAAGATGGTTGTGTAAAATATAAATGTTGTTTTCGATCCTGAATTTGATAAAAAGTTAAGTAAGATTGATCATGAAAAAAACTGTATCATGCCAAATGTTCAAGGAAAATGGAATTCTTCATACCTATTAAGTTTGGTCATTGCTCAATATATATTTTTATCTTCAAAGAAAATCCTGCCCGTATAGAAATGTATATGAAAAATCGACATGTTTTGTTGTCATTGATAAGATCACTAATAAGGGTTAACATATATTAAAAATAGAGGAAATACAGACAATGGGTGTTTAATTTTGTTGCAAATGTTTTTTAGTTTTTGGACCATAACCAGGGAAACATTGAATAATTTTGATAATTGCAGGGATGGCTAGATTATATGTTACGCTGGGATCCAAGAAAATATGGTAACACTAGTGTAATACGACTCCCATATACAGAAGTTTGGAAACCAGATATACTCTTATATAATAAGTAAGTTTAGAGTTTTCCTGAATACACCAATGTGATAGAGGACTCTCTTATTGAAAGTGGTAACAAAGGCATGTGACTCGCTACAATAATAGCAATATTATTATACAGGGACCTCCCAAAGCATCTAATCCTGCTTCTTTTATTGCTGAGTTCTATGCTTTCTTCTGTCTCATTCTATTACTTTATTTCAAGCTCTGTCATTGTGTTTGTTTTGTCGATGGGTTCTGATTATAATTCTTTGATATGTCTGTTAACAAAAGTGTATGACACTTTATATTACTGTACATACATGGGCAACCGAATGCCGAATCAAAAGTAAAACACAAGGCATTTTATATTCAAACCAAATTGATAACATGACAAAGACATTACAAATAAACAAAAATGAACATGAACGCTCTAAAGTTAAAGCACTAATAGTGTGAACCCTACAACAAAGGGATGGTATCATAAGGTGCTCCGTAAGGGTAATGTTGATCTGTTCTATACACGTGGCACCCGTCGATTTGTAATAGTCAGTGTTTGTCCATTCGTTAATTAACTATTTATCTACTCAAAGTTGTCTCATTTTCTCATTTTGAAATGGAAATATTGAAAGGACCTTGCATTCATGGTGACGACGTTGCAACAATTGCAACAGTCACTAAGTATAAGCTCGGTGTATAGGTTTTCGAGACAGTAAGTTCGTTCTGTTGACAAATTTGTCGTACATAAAACATGAAAAACGTTAGCAAATGAGTGAAATATAGACGCTATCTTCGGGATCTGGTAATATTACTGCTCAAAAACGGGAAGTTTACTTTTGGATGGACAAAATCATCAGAATTGTCGTAAAATTATGTATTTAGAATTCCAGAGTTAGTGCAGAGGCCACTTTAATTTTCAGTTCATTAAGTATATAAGATGAAGGTTATCCTGAAATTGTGGATTGCCGAATGGAAGACATCAAAAATATAGACCGAAACTAAAATCAAAAGACTAGGTGTATTATTTTCCCCGAATGTTAACGAGGGATAAAGTACGATAAATGGTCAGTCCGGTGTAAGTATGAAAACAATATATGATATTCGGGAATCTTCGAAGGAGATCAGTATATCTAGATCCATGAGTAAAAACATGAATCTCGCGTTGCTGGACTACATCTAGCAATGAATTCCGCTCAAACCGATGCTAGGGGTCGTCTTGAAATTGTTGTGCCCCTCCCACTATTCACTTCTTATAACTCTCAACAGACTTTAAGATTTCCCGAAGGTATAGAATTAAATAAAATTGTTCATTTTATTAAATATTTATCAGATGTCGTATGACGTCACGTAAATAGTCCGCGGACTTTTTCTAGACATTTATATCGCATTTGTCTGAAGACAATAATGTATGGGTTATTGCAACTTCATGTGTTTTAAGCTCTTTAACGACATTCTCCATTTACAGTCATAAATATAATTTGTCGTAATCCACAGACACATTGCTTGGTAAATTCAATTTGCAAAAAGTTTACTTTCATAAAACATAGTAAGGGACACAGTTATTTTGTTATGCTTAAAAAGATTTTGAAGATTTGTGTTTATAACCACATTATCGTTGTAACTGCTATCGGAAAGAAAATACTATTATCTGACTTCAGAGTTATTCCTCTTAATCCTCGATATCATAATAACCTTTTTTATCCCCCGCATTGCAGGAGGTAAAAATTGTTCACTGTGTGGCTCCGTCCGCTCATCTTTATGAAACCAAAATCTTGTAGCCACTACTCTTCCTAAGTTTTTTTTACCAAAAATGATTGGAATTTTATTAAACTCGTGCAGAAGCTTAGTTACATGTTTCAGATGTGCACTAGTATCCACTACTTCTACTGAACCAATGATCATAATTTCAAGAAACTTATGCAGGAACTTAAGTACATATTATAGATGTGCATTATGTATTTTGTTTTCAAATAATACCTTTTTCCAGATTTTGACATATTTTGGATTTTGTCATTTAGCTCAATCCCAACGGCTGGTATCCACAACTCCTCCTACCCCTCTGATTTGAATTTCATGAAACGTATGCAATAGCTGAATAACATATTGTTTAATTGCAATTTTGTTATATTATATAATTGTTATGCTTGTTCCTGATACATTAACTCCATATTTTTAAAATTTACATTCAGCTGAAATAAAACAACAATAGTAATATATTTTTCTTCAGCACAGATTAAAAGAGAATGTAAATCAAAAAAGAGTTGATAAAGAAGTAATAGCCTCAATAAAAATAACGACAAATCATCAAAGAATAGAGAGAGTTCCAAACTTTAGGGGGACAGCATTGAAGTATTTACAATTGCTGGTGATACCATGGGGACTTACAATCCACCAGCAATGGCATCGAGTCCCAGTAATAAATAAGATAACAAAATACTTAATTTGGAATCTTTTGGTGAAGTGACGATAAGCATACGATCTTCAAACTGTTTTTCTTGGTGATAATTTAATTTTTTACTTTTTTACTGTTTAATATTTCAGCGCAGACGTTTCTTCATCATTGTCAGCAGTTAGTACAAATGTTATTGTGACGTCAGACGGTAATGTCACGTGGTTATCTATGTGGATATTTAAAAGTTCCTGTTCAATTGACGTTAAATATTTTCCATTTGATGTTCAAAATTGTTCAATGAACTTTGCATCATGGGCTTATGACGGATTTCAGCTCGACGTTCGAAATGATGCAAATGAAGGTGATTTAACCAATTACGTTAGCAATTCAGAATGGGAACTTATATACTTTAACTTTCAAAGGGAGGTAATGGTATTTTCCTGTTGCCCTGAACCTTATGTATTTATCAACTATTATATTGTGATGAAAAGACGCCCATTGTTCTACATGTTTAATTTAGTGATGCCTTGCATTTTAATTACATTAGTTGCCTTATTGGGATTTTATATGCCTAGTGAATCCGGAGAGAAAGTATCGATGGGCATTACAACCTTGTTATCTATGACAGTGTTTTTAATGATTGTTGCGGACAGTTTGCCGCCATCATCTGATGTTGTGCCTTTGATTGGTAAGTACCGTTATGGTTAATCGAAATCGGCAAGAACTGGAAAAAAAATTAAAATCAAAAGACATTGCCATGCTTAACTTTTTACAGTCTACACTTAACATCTTTCCGATATATGCTTTGAACCCCTCTCTACTCTGTTACCTAAATTGTTTTAAATTTAAAAATATTAATGAACTATTCCATTATAGTAGGTTTTCCATGTAATATGCTTAAAGTAAGAAGACATAATACACGACCTGAAGGGGAGTGTAGTATGCATCCTAACCTTGGGACATATTTTGGCATATTACATGGAAACCTACTATTGTTGTTATTATTATAATCTGATGTTCATGTTTTTGCTAAAATGTTGAAGTTAACCTTATGTATTATAAATAGTCAAGAATTGGGAAATACAAAGTCATCTATTTCGACCTAATCAGAAAAAAAAACTTTGACAACCCAGGACAGATGCTGGTCATGGTTCATTAGTTTGTTGCAGACGACTGCAAAAAGGAAAATTTTCCTCCTTATTCAATCTCTGTATTAAGTTTATATTAACGACATAATTATTGAACAGATATATCATGATAAGGAGGGATATTTGCCAAAAATACAAGTCGCAGGGCGGTAAATTTCCCGAGCCTGAAAGGCGAGGGAAATTTAGACCCAAGACTTGTATTTATGGCAAATTTCCCGATGTTCATAATATATATGTTTAATTACACCGAATGTCTCATTCATAAAAACACACAGATGAAGCTGGTACAAATACCACGGTGAGGTGGTATTTGCCAAAAAATACCACGGCTATTAACCATTTAGAATGCAGCTTACTTACAAAAGGTGTAAATATGTAAAAAATGCTCAGATGACCAAGAATGAAATTATTGTCCATCAAGAATTAATAAAGCTCCTGCCATTGATCATCACGTTACTTCTTAGCACCACCCCAAATGCATAGTAAAAGTGTAATATGCCAATGCATATTATACGGCTGTTATATATTCTTTATTACAATATGTCTAAATAGTAGAATCGCAATTCTAAAGAACCTTTCTTAAATGTAAGAATAAGATACATGAGGAAATGTGTCATGCATTTTTTTCCTAAATGTGTTCGCTGAGTAGGTTTTGCGATTTTAAGGGAAACACTGAAATAATTTGAGTTCTGCTAAATATTATCAAATGAACGGAAATAAAGTTTAACTAGATTAATGACTGTCGGAAACGACAGTGATCCCCACACCCCTGTTTGACACAGAAAAACAGCTATTGACCCTAGGTATAATTTTTCTTTACATTTTTGAAATTAAACTATTGACAATCACTATTTTTACCATAAGGAATAAAAGAATATATGGTTGTTAAGCAGAATTCCAAAAAATAAGTAGTCTTTGAGACTCTCGGGAATTTTACGAAACTTGGAATCATATATTTTGGAAATCAAATTGGTGAAATGTTTCCTCTAATTCTAAAAAAAAATTTAACTAGGGTTTCAATGTAGAATTCCAAAAATTAGTGGTCTTTGACAATTTCAGGAAATTTACCAAGTTTGGAACCAATTATTTTGGAAATCCAATTGGTGAAAATGATTGACCTTATCAAAACAAATGCTAAAAGTATGGTTGGTAGGAAGAATTCCAAAAAATAAGTGGTCTTTGAGACTTTCAGGTAATTTACCAAAATTGGAATCAATAATTTTTGAAATCCAATTGTTAAAAATGATTGACCTAATTGAAACTGATCCTAAAATTATAGTTGATAGGTAGAATTTCAAAAAATAAGTGGTCTTTGAGACTTTCAGGAAATTTACCAAATTGGAATCAAGAATTTTTGAAATTCAATTGGTGAGAATGATTGTCCTAATGGAAACAAATCCTAACAGTTTGGTTGCTGGGTAGAATACCCAAAAATACGTGGTCTTTGACACTTTTAAGAAATTTATCAAAATTGGAATCAACTAATTTTGGAAATCCAATTAGTGAAAATGATTGCCATAATGGAAACAAATCCTAACAGTTTGGTTGCCAGGTAGAATTCGATAAAATACACTTTCAGGAAAAAAATGGAAACTAATCCTAACAGTATTGTTGCTAGGTAGAATTCCAAAAAATAACTGGTCTTTGACTTTTTCAGAAAATTTACCAAAATTGGAATCAAATATTTTTGAAATCCAATTGGTGAAAATGATTAACCTTATTAAAACAAATGCTAAAATTATGCTTGCTAGGTAGAATTCCAAAAAAATAAGTGGTCTTTGAGACTTTCAGGATATTTACCAAAATTGGAATCACATTTTCGAATTCTAAGATTTCAGAATTTTTATTTTTTCCAAATACTTGCCAAAATATAAGATTATATGCCAAAATGTCCAAAAATATCAGTCTTTGACATTTTCAGGAAATTTACCAAAGTTGGAACCGGAATCAAAATTCTGAAAGCATATTGCGCATCTACAGACTATATGCAACAATTCTGCAACAAAATCAAATCCATAAATCCAAAAATGTAGGATGAGTTTGCGTCGCATGCCATGTGTCACTATCCACATTTTGTGGTCTTTGTCAAATCGACATCTTGGGGCCTCTTTTTGCATCAGGATAAATATAAAAAATCCGAAAGCTTACTGGCATCTACAGACCATATGCAACAATTCTACAACAAAATTAAAACCCTAAATCCAAAAATGTAGGAGGAGTTCGCGTCGCATGCCACATGTGTCAAAATGGACATTTTGGGGCCTCTTGTTTGCACCAAGACCAATATCAAAAATCCGAAAGCGTATTGCGCATCTGCAGCATATATGCAACAGTTCTATAACAAAATTAAAACCCTAAATCCAAAAATGTAGGAGGAGTTCGCGGCCAACGACAATATCCCCGAACTTTCATTCGAAAGTGCGGGGATAACTGCACCGTTATTCCACTGATTTAATTATACAAACGTCTGCGAAATTCATACAGTACTATATTTCGAATACAGTTGATACATGTTGCATGTACTTTTACGAACTAATGATTAAAATGAGGTTGCCATGTAACAGAAAGAAGTTGAATTTCTTAAAGTTCTAATTCGATAGTGTTGGAAAGCAATGACAGATGTAATTAAGTTGCATTTGTCAATTACTTAAGGTGTGTCACAATGTCATTCGAATGTACAAAATTGTCAGCGATGTCACATTTTGATTGAATTAAGTCTTTAAATGTTTTCATTTATCCCATTAACTTCAATTAAATCAGGTTTGTTATCTAGCGAAAGAAAGACGTAAAAGTTAATACTCCTCTTTTTTATATTACGTCGGATATATTTCGGTGTATATAAATTATCTTGGTGTCTGTTAATGTGACTACGTTAAAAGGTTCACTTAAGCTGAGGCGTTAGCAAAAAATATAGTTCAGAAGAAGAAAGGAAATTGGGTAAATGTCAACGAGAGAACCGATAAATGAAAATTGGCTTTAAACTCGGTTCCGGATGTAGTTTCTTCAGTGAAAATGAGTATTGCTGTGTGAAAAAATACTACAAGATCGAAGAATTGTTTCTACCTAGTACACAAAAATTTAATAGCATGGATAAGTGTAAAACAGAGTTATTTCCCATACCCTATTGGTCTAACCCTTTAATTAAGGCACAATTTGTTTAGATCTTCCAGATTGCAACCCCTTTTAATAGGATTGTTAGAGCCTTAATTTTTTTAGTAAGAATAATTCATTGCAACCAGTGTTCTAGGGCCATCTTGGAAGCAAATGAGCAAAGCTCATTGCTGAAGCCTCCATGGTGTCTTCAAGATGAAGAATAACAATAAAAATGTTCCATTTTTTTATTACCATTTCTTTCTAGTGTGCATTTAATCCATATCCTTTAATTGTTGATTTGGTCACGGAAAATATAGAGTAGAAACATAATGAACTAGTTTTATATTTCTCTGTCTAGAGTAAGCTTTATATTAAACAGGAATAGAGTACACACATGCTAATGCCTGAGATAGCTCAGTACATTCTATTTCATATAAGTTGTTTATCGATCTGTAAATTACATAACACATTTATCATCCTTTCAAATACCAATGTTTTATTTCATACAAAAGCAAAAAAACCATGTATCCATGTGATTGGTGATATAATAAATTCATTTCTTGGCATATTAGTGAATGCATTTCAATGATTTGCCTGACATCTTTGGCATTTTTTAATCTAATTTGTCAAAAACACTGAAGTTGGTTTGGTACATAGTAGGTACATGTTTGTTTTATATGACTTCTTCGAATCAGACGGTAGTGCAGATTTTTATTAATTGAGTTCAGAATTGTCGACCCTTTTTCAAAGAGTTATGTCCATTTTCCTTAAGATTTTGTCAATGTAGTTTGTGCATATCTTTGATCCGTTTGCAACCAAACTTCTTTTTGTTGGCCACATTTTCAAGTTGTGCATATTATGATGTTAGAATGCAAGTGTCATTATTCTCAGGGTTATAGCCTTGTTTACTTAAATGTTGATAAAATTTAGTTTTCGGGTGTTACTTCACTTGATCAAAATGGTACAAATCTAACTAGTTTGTTGAACTCAATGCATATTACTAATGCACATTGAGCGCGACCATTTTTCACAGATTGTGTTCTTGAAATTTAGTCAAAATCAGTTCGGTTACAACCCTACTGAGTAAATATTGACCGTAAGGTCACGACATTTTTTCAAAGAGCCCTTTAAATATTAGTACAATTAAGTTTGTTGGTACCAGTAATATCTGAATTCATCCTGACTTCACATAATTTTTTATCCCAATGTGTAGTTTGGCATATCATTTTGAAGGAATCTCCAGCCAATTGGTCATGGAGTTATTAATCTTTATGACTTAAAAATTCTAAAATTTAGTTTTTCGGCTACACTGCCCCTTCATTAATCTAAAATCAACGAAGATTCGTGAGATAATAACATCAATGACTGGTTGTGATAAAAGCTCTGCCAATTTTTCACAAAGTTATGTTTGAAAAATTTACAAATTGAGTATGTTGTGATAAATTACTAAATACCGAAGTTACTGTGAATTTAAATTCTGCATATGCGCATTTCGACAACTTATGTCTCTTCAGTGCAGATAAAATCTAAACGTTTGGAAGACCATTAAGTCAAATATGTGTAAAAACTGATAGAGAACAAATAACCAATATGATCTAAATGTAAAGCCAAATTCAGCTAAGGACAGAGCTTTGCATGAGGGAGATACTCCTTAGATAAGGGAGACCATCATTTTTGTGGAAAAAAAACATACATATAATATCTTTCTAGTGTCAAATTCGACTTCTGGTAGTTTTAATGTAAATATATTGAATAATTTTATAAAATGGGATAATTACAAAATTACCGAACAGAGTTGTCAAGACAAAAATACAAATCACGTGGAGACGTGAAAAGAGCCTCTAAAGTTTGTATTTGTTATCTGCATAATTGAGGACACTCACTTTGATTTTTGAGGGTATAACCCCCTTTTGGACTCGGGACTTGGGCCTTATTTTCGGCGTATTTTGGACTTGACCACTTGAGTTCATGGACTCTACGGACCCAAAACTCATAGCATTTTGGACTTATACTTCAAATTAAAAAAAAAAAACAAAAATAAAAAATGGACTCTGGACTTCATCTCAAAATTTGGGTGTACTCTGGACTCAACGGGGTAGGGGTGTTATACCCTCAATTTTGTATCGATATCTGATGCTATAATTTATCTTACCAAAAACAGAAGTGTCAAGATCCAAAGTCTTAAGGGATTAAGATTAAGTAAGTGCATCACCACGTGTCTTGACTTGGTTCTGGCATTTTAAAATAAATATTGGGTTGAACAGGTTTAATAACGGACCAACCCCCCCTTTTCCATTGTGGTAGTGTCCGATACCAACTCAACAGCAATTGAAATTGAAATTTAGTACACAATGCAATGTTCATCATAGTATATATGAAAAAAGAATCTTTATATCGTAGTTCGGATTGAAACTTCAAATATTTACTCAAGTACTAGACGCAATTTTGTGAAGCCCTGATTGATAACTCGGTCACTGATATACTTAAGTCTTGTGAAAAACTTCTAATCATTGGTGCCATCTCTCACGTACAAATCAACTGTGACACACACACTCCATAGGCAGGGTAAGTATTATTATCGGTAATTTGTATGAATTTCCTTTAGACTGATAATCCCCGTATCACCGAACTGGACACTATCACGAAATTATTAGGTCCCTGTGAAGGCGTCACGTGCGGGTTGCTAAGCTGACGTCATGTTTTGTACTATTGGTCGTGCTCATACGCATAAGAAGTTGAATAAAGAATGCATTTAAATTATTGCAATAAATAATAGATTAAATGTGCTTAAATAGAAATTTCAGTTTATTTTAATTTATTTTAGAGTTCTGTTTATCATTTTGTGAATTACCGATAAAAGAAATATAGGAAATTTTGTTTTCGATACCGACTTTATCACGGCATAACGCTCCAAGATCGCCATTGCGGGCTCACTTGATACTGGCCGTGATAAAGTCTGTATCAAAAACAAAATGTCCTATATTCTATATATATTACCCACATTTAATCATTAAGACAATGAACTCGATTTGATACTTTTGAACAACATGACATAATAATTTTGTAGGTCACCTTTGTGTACGTTATTTCGATATGTGATGTACAAAGACCCATCAATTATTGACGTACATTGTCAGTATTTGATACTTTAGTTTATCTAAAATTCATTCTTTAAATTCATTTTTCTTTTTGTTGGTAACGTTTTGCGTACAATTTTTTATTAATTGTCATCGCAAGAAATCGTTTGAAAAATAATTTTACTCCTGGAAAATAAAGGATTGCATGCACACGACAAAAACGCATCTTTTAAGCAATCATATCTGAAAAAGTTGTCCACACATTTATTTGCTCTCCTTTAAATTTCTTTAACATAATTTTTTCTGGAAATAATAATATAGTACGATCTCGAACGATACAACCCTTCATCAGTTTGTGGATGCCACTATTACCTTTCATTAAATTATTCATGAAGAAATGGATTGCAATTCTCAATTTGTACTGAATGACAAATTTGTGATACTTCGTATATTAGACGGAAGTAATCCCAGGAGAGACACTGACTATCAATTTTACTGTCTTAAATTTTCTCAACTTAAATGGAAGGATTCTGGAATGTCACAGACCTTCCAATTGGATAACGAAAAATTTTCACTAAGAAAAGTCAATGACCAGACTCCGTTTTATTCTAAAGTATATGTAAAGATTGTATCACATGTTCGATAATAACCTCAGGTCTATCCCTGATGAATGTTTAACATTTAACATAAATTTGCCGGGAAACCGTGCAACAAGCCGATAGAAAAATATGTATCCAAAAACTTGAAGTCATCCATCCAGAAATTTTACGGTCGACATCACCATCTTGTGAACCGCAATTGGATATCATGCCGAGAAAAAACCCCAACTCTAGCTTTACATAACTCCTGGTAGGATAGATTTTACGGCAATTATCTCTTTTGTAGGTCACTGCTCCATGCTCAATTTATAACATCTTAAATCAGACTGAAAATTCAATTATTCATTTGCAAAATCTTCTGGTCCTTAACTATTTGAAACTGCGATCCCAGTGTGAAAAACGCCATAGAGTCCCTACGATTTTCGTTGTCGTTAAACTTAGTGCCTCGAACACCTAAGGGACCCATGAAAACAGTTCGAGCCAAAGGGGTGCTCGAGATATCGAGGTCGAACTATTTTTAAATTTGAACCAAAGGACCAAAAAACGGGTTCGAGGCATCCATGGTGTACGAGTTAATGCATTTCGAGCCATCGAAGTTCTACTGTAGTTCCTATTTATTTAGTTTATCACTTCATTTTGTTGTCCTCCTTTTCTTTAAGTATGTTTTGGGCGTGATTGAAAGAAGTGACATTGAAAAAAATGAATATGATATAGAATTTGATTTGAATGAGACATCTTTGCGTATATGGTGTCCCAAATGTTTAAATTTTATCTGCACTGAAGAGACATAAGTTGTCGAAATGGCCATATGCAGGAACTAAATTTACAGTAAGTTCGGTATTTTGTTATTTGTTACAATATACCACTGTGTCGATGCCACTGCTGGTGGGTTGTTAATCCCCGAGGGTATTCACCAGCCCATTTGTCAGTACTTCGGTGCTGACTCGAACGCAGATTTATTTGGAAACTTGCAATACCTAGATTTTGGTAACTCTAAGAAGTATCTCCCTCATGCAAAGCTCTGTCCCTAGCTGGTTTTTGTCTTTCCATTTAGATTATATTTGTTATTTGTTCTCTATCAGTTTAAAACATCTTTGAGTTTATGGTCTTCCAAATCTTTAGATTTTATCTGCACCTAAGAGACATAAGTTGTCAAAATGGTCATATGCAGAAACTAAATGTATGGTAACTTCGGTACTTTGTTATTTGGTCAAGTGCAAAAAGGGGAACTTTCCTGTTTTCGGAAGACCATTTTATCACTGATGAAACTTATGTCTGTTTGAAGTTGAAAGAATTTTCCACTTTTTTATTATTTATCTTATAATCTTAGAACACGTATTAATATGCAAAATCACATTTGGTTTGAATAGGTGAATTTTTTTAATTTAATTTTAAATCATTTTTTAATTTCAAAGGTCGTTAAAAATAGCAATTCGGGCAAAATAAGACTTTATAACTCACATGAATAACGATGTGTAAAAATTGAACAATACCATTAACCAATTATTATAGTAAAGACCGTGTAAATAGGAAAAGTTTGTTTTCATGTCGTTGGAACTTGGCATGCTGTTTCCTAGATCCCAGATCATTCCCTTCAAACGCGTAAATTTAGTTTCCTCTACTGGATTTAATATGTTCTTATAAAATGCAGGAGACGGTTACTTTACCGGTGCACCTGATCTTGAAATGAAAGCGTCAAAATAAAACATCAATACAATCGATACGCAAGTTGAATGATAAACTGCAAATTACGTTATGTTGAACACGTGTTTCAAGGAATAACCTCTTATCAGCAGCATTACAATCAAATAATATGGAAAGCCATAATCCAAAATAGTCAAAAAGAAGTATACTCATTACCAAAAATGTCGAAATGGAAAGCCAAATCCAGTACCAAGGACATCCACGGAATGAAGCCTCGGCATGCATTATCATCAGGTGATCCTAAAGATGTCAATATGGTCTATGCTTGGACTGAAGAGTCTGGTGTTTTTGCAAAGTCGTAGTGTGTCAGTTTTAGATCTGTAAGATAGAGCGTTTGTAAAAGTCTGTCAAATCATGATGATTGTTATATTTGTTTAGTGACAATTGTGATAGGGTTGAATGTAATCCTCTTTATTAGTAATTTGTTGACATTAAAGACTCTATAGAATAATCTATGAAAGATAGTCTGCATATTTCAGAGATGTGGCAAAATATCAAAATTGCTTCTGATATTTTTCTATGTGGAATGTTTCCTTGCTTTTATCATTGTATCGCCTTTGTAAAAGGACGCAATATACTCATTTTCATGTAATAATTGTATTGTTTTTACAAACGAAAAGTTTATAAATATGATTCCAATATTAGACTTCATGGACTTGGCGACATAAAGCATAAATGTATAAAAAGATAATATCAGAAATTATAATGAAACAAAGAGCAATGTAACTTGAAGGTTGGTAGAAAACTGATAAAAGTATATTTACTGTGAATTTTACATGTGGATATATATGATTTAGTATATAAATCGATGTGCTGACTTCGTTAGGAGCACAATTATAATTGTTATCACTTATTTTCTAAAGAAAATGCTGGGATGTTGTATTGGTCCATTCTGTTTGTCAATTAAAGGAACTTTGTCAGTGGAACTCTTCGCTCATATTTTGATTAAGTATTAATTTTGTTAAAGAAAAATTGCATATATGTTGTTGAAGATGTGCAATAATATTTCGGATTTTTTTATATTGGTCTTAATGCAATCAAAAGGTACTAAGATGTCGATTTTTACACATGTGGTATGTGACGTAAACTCCTGCAATTTTGGGTTTATGAATTTGATTTAGTCGTAGTATTGTTGCATAAAATCTGAAGATTTCGGATTTATCTTACTGCAAACAAGAGGCCCAAGATTTCAATTCTAACAAAGGCCCAAGGTGCGTTCCTCATAGTTTTGTATAGTGTAAAACAGCAATTTTGACCAACTTTGGTAATGTTGGATTAACTTTTCTAGGGGGTTCGCAATGCTGGGCATCATAAGGTAGGCAGGTGGAGTTTGGCTTTCTATTTCGATTCATTTGTTAATGAGTACTTCTTTTATTACAACTTTTGGATTATGGCTTTCCACATCATTTGATTTTAATGCTGCTGATGAGAGGTTACTCCTTGAAACACGTGTACAGCATAACGAATTTACTGTTTTTTATGCAGCTGCTTTATTTTTTGTATTTTAACACATGTGACAGACGATAAAAACTCTTCCTTCATTTTTGGATTTACGGATTTAACTTTGTTGCAGTATAGTCTGAATTTGCGCAATAAGATTTCGGAATTTTTGTTCAAGTCCCAACTTTGGTAAATTTTTCCGAAAGTCTCAAAGACCACTTTATAACTAGAAACCAGGGGCTTGTTTTGTGAAAGTGTCTTAAGATAAGATATATGTTATGATGGTCTTAAGACACATCTTTGTCCTAAGATATGTCTCAAGATGGTATTAAGTCATGACTTTGGACGCAAATTGGACTTAAGCCCATCCTAAGATATCTTAGGAGACTTTCATTAAACAGGCCCCATATCTTTGACTTTTCCATCAATACATTTTCAATAATTGGATTTCCAAAATATTTGATTCTAGGTTTAGTCATTTTCCTGAAAGTTTCAAAGACCAATTATTTTTTTAAATTCTACTTAGCAATTATAATATTTGGATTTCTTTTGATTAGGACAAACATTTTTGCCAATTAGAATTTAAAAATATCTGATTCCAGTGTTGGTGAATTTATTAAATTATTAAAGTTATTATTTTTTGGAATTCTATCTAGCAATCATACTTATGTATTTTTTATTTTTTTTTGAAAAAATATTTGCATTTATTCGATTTCAAGAACATATGATTACAAATTGGGTAAATCTCCCGAAAGTCTCAAACGCCATTTTTTTTTATCCTGCCTAACAATCATATATCATTGTAGTCTTTATATTAAAAATAGAGACTATTCACAATTTGATTTCCAAAATGTAAAGAAAATTTACACCCAGTTGTATATAGCAACTGCTTTCTCTGTCACACAGGACTATGGAGGTGGCTATTGTTCTGATGGCACCACTTCTAGTTTATTTACATCTTTAAAGGAAGACACGGATATGTTACTTTAAATAACAAAATACCGAATTTACTGTGAATTTTGTTTCTGCATATACTCATTTCGATCACTCATGTCTCTTCAGTGCAGATAAAATCAAAACATTTGGAAGTCAATAAACCGAAATACGTATAAAAAACTGATAGAGAACAAATAACCAATAAGATGTAAATAGAAAAGCCAAAATCAGCTAAGGAGAGAGCCTTGCAAGAGGGATAATACATGAACCTAATTATAGCGGTGATACGACAAATATGTATGACCGGGTTCAACTCCTAGAAAACGGAAGACTTCTTTAAAATATGCCTTGCTTAAATGCCAAATGAACCCGTCGATACCACAAACTTATCTATCTTAGACATCCCATGCTCGTTATACATGCCTGTCACAGTTTTATCTTATTACTCTAACCTTCACAGCTTGGTGTTCGGATTTATATTTTGACGTTGAAGGTCCATTTCTGTCGAATGATAAAATTGTATAAAGACAGACATCTATATAAATGAAATCTACACACCTTTGATCGTAATGTGGAATCGAGTTATTCCTGTCTAATTGCTTATCATCCATCTTATTCGCCAATTGATGAGTCTGAAACAAAAACCTTACACGGAATCAATTTCAACAAAATAGCAATATTTACGAAAAGTGGAAAGAAATGTGTAGGATAAGCCCAGTGATTTATTGTAATAGTGTCAAATTTACATCATGTGGGTATATTGTTTGCCTAATGGTTTGTCGTCATGTTAACTGTAATAAAATTAATTGTTTTACTTTGGATTTACTATCATGGGACAGATAATTTGTCTAGTAGACTATGTTTGTTCCCTGTCGTATTATTATTAGAAGGCTTTCTTCTTTTTTTTCTTTTTTCCAGTTATATACGACCACAAAATTGATTTTTAGCCCGATTTCAATGAAGGTATCTCAACAGATTCCTAATGAAATCATGATATTGCAAAAAGTTTTTTTGTTACTTTTGATACCCATTATCATTTCGAACTATAAGGAGCAAAATGAGGCCGAAATCTTGATTTACGAAGAACTTACAGTTTGATTCATATTTTTCATCAGACTTTTACGGGGTTTGTGTCTTTCAATTCGACTTGAAATTAGTTTGCAATATTAATTGGACGAATCTCTTATCATTTTCAAGCTATAAGAGATCAAAGGGGCTAAAATCGTGTTTTTAAAAAGTACTTAAAATTTAAGTTTTTTATCTCATTTAACGGTTTCTTGTCTTATAATTCTTCTTGAAGTAAACATTATTGCAAGCTCATTAGTGAAGTCCTCATGGTGACTTCGAGATAAAGAACACCAATAAAAGGGTTGCTCCATTGCTTCGTTTAACTATGTATTTTAAAAGACTTTGTCTAATGTGCAATTCCTCCATATCATTTCATTGTCTATCAAACAACTGATTAGCGTCAAAAATTTGTTACATCTAGCAAGTTGATGCTGGCTTACTATGAGGTATGAGTGTTTGCTCATTGTTTAAGGCCTCATGGTGACTTTAATATGAAGCATTACAACAATAAATTTCCAAATGAAAACTGAAGCAAGAACCATAATCATAAATGAAGAATATATATGCATGACAATGGAAAGATAAAATACAGACAGAGAACGCAAGCGCCGAAAACGAAACAGCCAGAACATAATAAAAACGCCACAAAAATAAAGCACCTGTACTGTGAACCCTGTGCTTACAATTAAGAATGGTCACTCCTCAAGTTTATTATATCAAGGATTTAAAATTATTATTTTTATTAATTAGAATATGAATCATACATCATTTTAAGTAAAAAATATTGAAAGGTCAATGTGGCCGTTTTTGCGATTTAAACGCCTGAAATTTTGCCGGGAAACCGAACTTCACCAGACTTTTCATTCACTTTGCATTAAGTTCATCAACCTTTCAAATGCGACGAAGGAATATCAAGAATTTCATACAATTTTAACAGAAGTCTTGTGAAGATGTATACTATCATATTTTGAAAAGAAAAGTGGGGGTCAGTGTGCAAAATTTTCTAATGAATCATAATGGGTAAAATAAGAGAATTCCGAAAGCCAGAGACATTTTCAAAATCCTGAGGAGTGACCATCCTAAATTAGCTTTACGATGTTTTTTTTTTTTTTTTTTTTTTTTTGGGGGGGGGGGTATTAGCACTTTGTACATTCTTTTCATAGTCTTCATATCATATAATATCATTGTATATTTGATTTTATTTTCAGGTCTATATTATGGAATAAATATAGCCATAGTTTCGTTTGCTACAGCAATGACAGTTTTTACATTAAATATTCATCATAAAGGTGTGAGAGGTTATGAGGTGCCAAACATTTTGCGAAAGTTATTTTTTGGTGTAGTGGCTAAATTGTTATTCATAAAATTAGACCTTCCACCGGAACCGGGGATGGTAAGTATTGTTGAAACAAATATTAATTATCAATAATACTTCATAAATAATTTTCAAAAATAAAATTTGAATAATAGTTTGTATCTTTTACGTCTAATGTTTACGGTTTTCGATGAAATAAAATAACAAAATACCGAGGTTATTGTAAATTTATTTCCTGCATATGCGCATTTCGATAACTTGTGTCTCATCAGTGCAGATTAAACCAAAACATTTAGAAGTCCATTAACCGAAAAACGTGTAAAAGCTGATGGAGAACAAATAACCAAATGAGTCTAAATAGAAAAGCCAAAATTCAGCTAAGGACAAAGCTTTGCATGAGAGGTGATACTCCTTAGTTTAAATCAAAATTTTGTAAAATTTAGATATGGCAAGTTTCAATAAAGTCGGTTTTCGGGTCAGCACCGAAGTACTGAATACTGGGTTGGTGAATACCCTCGGGGACTAACAGATAACAAGAAACATCTACAATAACTGAAAATTACAATAACATGCTACAATCTGCAAGGGAACTACACAAGAAAAACACAAATAAGACAGAAGACATACGTAAACAACGATAGGAACTCAGGACAGCCAGGCTTGTTACTGGCACTATAAAAAGTCAATATTGCGATAGGGTTTAACCGGTTTATGGGTACCCTACCTCCCCTTTCTCTGCCCCGATTTCCTATAGTATAATAAACATACGAATAAAAATCAAAACCATAAGATTACTAACTCTATGAACACAATCTTGAAAGGAGAGAAAGTATCGAAATGAAAAAAGTGTGTGAACCCTATTATAATTGAGACATGAGTGCACCCGGAAATGCTGCATTATGGAATGGCAAATATGAATTAATTTATTTGCATTCTTTACTTATTTTGTCTACATTTGCCCCTCAGCAGAACTATGGCCAAAGCAAAAAAATCAGTTATCGCATATACTGAACATCAGAAGAAACGCACCAACGGTTTCATGCCATCTAGCTTCTGTAATATTTAAACTTTATTAATTCCTTCTGTATTTTTATAAACCTCCAAAAATCGAGAACAAAAAAGCCGATTTTTGTCAACACAAATTTGACAATGAAGCAACATCTACAATTTGTATTGAAATTGCACGAAGACAAATGTCACAAAATTGTTTTCACTATAATGATCTTGTTGTAATTTTTTTTTGTACAGAGTTACCAAAAATAATTATCTTTGTCCACGTCTTAAAATTAGGAGCATAAATGGTTAAATTTTCATTGTTTTATGTCATATTTTCAGTTTTGGTGAAAAGGTGATTTTGGAGAAATTGGAATTTAGAATTCAAAAATCTTCCATTTTTCTAAATTTTGTTTGCATTACAAAAACATTGTGTAAAAATTTCAACATGTTCTAACAAGTATTTGTTGAGATATTTGTTTTGAATTTTAATGTACATGGAAATACACGTTAATGGTGCGTTTCTTTGGATGTTCAGTATTTCTTAGATGCAAAAGCACCAAATAAAAGAACAAATATTATTAACAAGTAAATCTTTATAATAAATAAAGCTTACAATCATACAAACATTAAGTCGAATTAGGACGCAGCACAATTACAAATACATATAACATCACTTTTACTGTGGTTGACTGTTAACCCCGTGAATCACATTATATGTTTCATTGTCATTTTAAATACAATCATCGAAGCAATGTCCCTAGCTGAAGTTGGTGTTATTGTTAGCGGGAAGCGAGTATTCAAGCACATTTCTTAAACGCTTTCTGTGTCATTTTGGTCTTTTTATTGTAACCCAAGGATTGCTTTAGCCTGTACCGAATGTAATAAGAAAATTGGCCATATGGTTATCAGAAGAAATAAAATTTACTGCAATTTCTGTATTTTGTTATTCAAAGGTCACGGAAGGAACCCATAAAAGCCTGGTTTGAAAAGATAAAATATTGCAAAAATTCAATTGTAATTAATGGGTTGATTTAATGATTAGATATTTCTTTCGATGGTAGTAACACATTTCATCACCTTTTCTTCTTCTTCAATAAACATTATTTATTACAATTTATCATTTCATTCCATGAATTAAGATTATTTCAAACCTCATTAATTTGTATTTCAATTGCACTTTATTATATTTTATAGTTCATTTATGATTATATCACATGGTTCAAATTTTGTTTTATTTTATCTTATAGTTCATTTATTACTTTATAATTTTCATACAATTGTTCATAATTGCAAGTGCTAAAATACATCGCAAAAACAAGAATTATATAATTCCATGTTGTCTAACAAACCATCTTGAAGATGTATCTTTGTGATAAGAAACAAAATGACGCCATAGCATTGCTGTATCAATACTGAAAAAGAAACAATTTCACAGATGACTAGGGAATAACAAAAATACTGATACGTCATGCTGATGGTATATATATATAAGAAAAACAATAAGTAAATCAGTGTTGTCTTAGTCTGAAATTCTAATTACAAATCAAAGCGTTAATCAGAAATTTACATATTTATAGATCGGGGATTTTCTCTTATATCTAATATAAATATTTCGAGGATTAGACAACACATACAATTAAGTTGTATTATGCATCTGTTTTAGTATTTTCATTTAATGGTTTGTTGAAATATTTAACATCAGTAGGTAGACATAAGAAGTGGCTGTCTTATATGTTATATGTCGTTTTGTCAGGCAAAATATGACATCGATTGTTAAAGCACATAATAAGAGCCAGTTAATTTTATGCTTGCATTGTTGATAATAATGAAGTAAATTACATGGATGTATTGATATTTAGCAATGAATTTCCGCTTAAATTTGTGCTAAGGACCGTCTTGAGGTAACTGTTCAATGCCTTAAGGTGACTTCAACGTAAAGAAGAGCAATAAAAGCGTTGTTACAAATGGCAATTCAAATCCTTTTAAATCACAGAACTCAATGAAAACATGTTTGGTATTGTATTTGAAAGTTAACTGTATATTTTCTTTCAAAGGTACCCTGTTTATTTTCTTTCAAAGGTCCCAGTACCACAAAGTGATTATTACAAATATGAAGATCAACCCTCAGAAAATGGTGGGATTTCATCAAGATATACAGGGAAAATTAACACAGGCGGAAATGGTGACAATTGTGACAGCCAATTTCTTAGAGTATTACACAAAGTGCATCAAACAATAGAAAGAAATGAGGTTAGGCTAGCCGAGCAGGACAGGCGAGATTATATTAAACAAGAATGGCAACAGTTAGCGCTAGTTGTTGATCGAATGTTAATGTTTATATTTATAATGGGATTGTTTATATATACAATTGCACTATTTGCACCAGGAAATAGAGATGTAGATGAATTACCACGGGGTACTTGAAAAAATTTCAGTTGCAAAACACAAGAGTTTACACGTTGATCAGAAAAAAAGAAATTGAATGTGAAAGAGACATTATAATAACGGAGAAATTACTGGGCAAAATACCGCCCATCGTTTGCTCAGGAGAAGGGACCCACGCTAACTATATAGGTTCGAATTTTTTTTAAGTTTATCATCTTTTAAACATGTTCAAATACTAAACTATCAGTAGATATTTGGAGATTCAAGTATTTGAGATCTCTTCTATGAAAATTAATGACACTGGGAAATGAATCTTGACTGATTTTTATGTGATTTTGTGACAGACAGTAAGGCTGTAAGGCCCCTATAAAAACGGTGCTAATAGTTTTGTGTGTACATAGCGTGCTCACTGTGATGATGAAGACTTTCATCTAACCTGTGATTCCTATCATATCAGTTTATGTTGTTATATTTTATTTCTTTGTCGCGTTCCATTATATCACCGAAATAACCACATGACGCTTATATGACGTAATGTTACGTTGTAATTATGTATTTACATAATTTGATGTAATACAAATATGTTTCCTTTATGTTTTGATGTTTTACGTTGCGTGCAAATTACCGACAAAACATACGAGACTTGGCTCTATTACATAACGGATCAGACTTTTGTAAAATACGATAGCATTTTTGTTGCCACACAGACAGTCGTGAAAATTTTGATTTAATTTCTTAAAAGGATTAAACCACTGTCGGAAGAAATGCTAATCCCAGATATCACAAGTTTTCATTTGACAATATGTAAACTATATCTACATTTATATTAGTTTTCTGACAAAACAAATTACCATCAATACACAGTCATCGAGAATCATTTGCCTCAAAAACTGACCATCAAATATACTTCGATGACAATCAAATTATTTTTTAAACTTAACAGTTCATATTTTCGCTTCAAGGTTCATAGTTTACTTTTACCATTCAGAAACTTGTTGTTATTTAACATACAAAAATAATTCACAGGGTAAATCATTCGTATTGGGAAACTTATCTTTAATTCGGTGTAAAAATGTGGACCATATTCAACGCTTATGAAAATTGTTTTTTGAGATATTTTATAAATGTACTCATTGTAAAAATAATAAACCATATTTTGTATTGTATATGGATCTTTTAATAAGACTGGTTGTGTAGCATAGTGGTTAAAGGTAGTAAAGATATGCTCAAATACAGTTTAAACTACAGTTTGAAATAATATGGTAAGCAAAGTACATTGGCAAAAAATTGAGGACTAGCATCAGTTGTTCAAGAAAGGGTACATGTACGTGTTTTCTGCTCGTAATAAAAAGCTGTTTAAGTAGACATGTTGTAAACAGTTTTACTGGTGGTAAAAATACAAGAAAGGAAAAAGAAGGGAAACGGGGAATGTGTCAAAGAGACAAGGACCCAAAGGGGAGTAATAACAACTCAAAGCCACCATAAGATCTGTGAGGTGAGGAAGCCCCACACCCAACGGCAGGTCGGAGTTTGCCCCTAAATAAAGAATAATCAAGTTCAGCGAAATAAGCATCACCCTAGACTCCCATAGACATAAAGTGAACTAGCTAGAAAACAGACAAGACACACAAAGGGCGGTGTTAAACTAGTTTTTTTGGTCCCAAACCTTCCCCTAGCCAATGTAATAAAAAAATAAAAACAATAGTAACAACAGTAAAATTCAGTTAGCAACAGGACTGAGTCAATTGTGAAAAATGAAACTGAAAGAACTAAATGTACGGACATAAACATGAAATCACAAATGACTGCTAGCAATTAACTGACATGCCAGCTCCAGACCCATTACCAAATGACTAATAAAATTACGTACCCTCAGTATAAAGCTTCCACCAAGATCCCTTCCCGTGAGGAGTTTAGCATAATGATTTCATGCATATACCAGAATACATAAACAGAAAAGACACACAAAGGCTTAATAAATTTCCTGACTTGGGACAGGCGCAAACCTGCTGCGGCCTGAACAGATGGAAAATTACGAACACAACTTTGTCTTTGGAAGTTTTCAATTATGAGGCCAAATTGACACCTTATTGAAAAAAAATTTCTATCGCATACCATATTTATTGAGCTTAGCATTGACAAAAGGGCTTTCGTAATCAATTACTAAAATTAGTGTAAGGCAATCAATTCATAAAATGGAAAAAAAAAGAAAAAAGAGCTCACAAAATCTCGCAAAATCTACTGATAATGTGTAGTAATAGATTAAGAATGATAACCAAAACGGTGCACTGTACCGTTTCGATGAACAATGGTCATTTTGGCAAGTAATATCTCTACACTGCTAGTAAATCAACGTATTTCAATGCAGAATATACAAAGACAATTGACATACAATCTACATTCTACACCTGCCAACGAATATTGACAGTATTATTTACCGTTAAGAGATCACGCTTTTACAGAATCGGCATTTTTTTCCTACCCATAGAATTAAAATCTCTAATCTATAGGTAACAAAAGCCACAGAATAATGTTATAGCACATTCTTGGATGATGAGCAGTACCCCATGAAGGTCATACTCCTCATACTACTTTGGACAGGAAATAATTGGCATGCTTAGTAAACAACAAGCATGTAATGATGTCAAATGGGGTGGACATCTTTACCATGTTTTCATAAAGAGCTCTTAAAACCGAACAGTTTATATTTCGCGATTCGCAGGTCATAGATCCCTTTGAGCATTCAGGAACTCGCCGTTATTCCAATACAAACATAATTCGTAAGGAACGTCTCTGTTATGGGCTACCTTTCTTTAATTTGATGTACAATATGAACCTGATTGGGTACTGTAAACGTGGAAACTTTCGCGTGGAGGTAATTTTTGCATATTTCGCGTTTAGGAATTTTACGCGAATATATCCCCCACGCGAATACGTTTAATAACAAACGTTTTACAATCAAATTTCTAGGATCCGCGAATATTATAACCACGTGAGAGGTTCGGGTATGTCAAATCGCGAAAATAATCACGTTTACAGTATATGTAATGCTTTTTATATTGTAGGCGAACTATTTTTGTATATGAATTACTTCGTTTTATAATCCATATTTTGTATTTTCATGCTTCTTTTCTGTGGGCTTGAGTGGCCTATTGTTTAAGATAGTTCATAGTTAATTTACTTCCACTTAACACAACAACCCCACGATGCCAGTTCAAACCGGTTTGTTCACAGGAAAAAGTTGTTTTGGACTTGTGACAAAAAATTTGTCATTCATCTGTCAAAGACTGATGAGTCTTTCTGGTACTTCCTGTTTTTTTTCAACCATTCAACCAAATTGCCACGCCACGCTCATATACTGATTAAACCGTCTTTCGTCGTCATTCAATAAATGAATTGATCGTTTAATGGGAAAAGATATCTTTGTGTAGATCCACAGTTTGTTACCGAACTGACAAACCCCGACTGTGTCAAAACTGGACTTTTCACTGGCAGTGTGACGAGTGCCACGCGTGGAGCAGATCATGCTTACCCTTCAGCGGAGCACCTGATTACAACACAGTTTTTGTAGGGGTTCACACTGTAAGTGCTTCAATTTGTGGCGTTCTTGTTCATTTTTGTTTATTTTTTTGTCTTGGTCATGCTTTCTTAATTCGTGTTGTAAATGAATTGCCTTGATTTTGGATCCCCCCTTTCATTATTTTTGCTTCGGAATTCGTTTGCCGATGTATTTAAGCAATCTAATGACCAAGGAAAAATTTTGTATAAGAAGAATTATATCCCCCCCAGTGGTACCAATGAAGTATCATGTACCTACCAAGGTAAGCGTACATAGAAAAGGGAACATAACTTTAATATAACAAAAAAATCACTGGATTATTGAAGAACACAAATTTTTATAGCAGCTAAAGGAAAGGATGTAAAATTTGTGTTGGTGTAAAGATACAAAACAACGGCAGTAGAATACCGAAGGAACAAAGCACAAAATTACACAAATCAAAGTCCAGAGACAAGGCAAAAGCAAGAACACCAAAAGACGGAAGACCAAAGACACCACATGACCACAAAACACACAAACATTACATATACAACACAAAAAACTAAAGCACTAACAGTGTGAACTCTCAAAAAACAAGAGTGACATCAGGTGCTCCGGAAGGGTGAGCATGTCCTGCTCTGTGCACAGCACCCGTCACACTGTCAATGGGTCAATCCAGGGTAAAGTCAAAACCGGTAATGTCAAATCCGGGAAGACGCCAATCTAGCTGAAAATGTCAGTTTTTATTTGTGACACTAACATTTCATATCTATCTATGATGTCGTGGTGACGGCCATAGAATTTCTGAAGAGACGAAAGTAACAAAGGCTGAACATATCCCTGACTCAGCAGTTTTTGTGACAGTGCTTTTGCTCTTTCCACAAAGTCACTGTATGTACTGCACGCTCTACAGTAACGAATCAACTGTGAAATATACACTCCATATGCTGGGGATGCAGGTATATTGCTGCAGAGAAAGGGAAAGTTCACAATTGGAAAATCAAAATCATCACGTTTGTCATATAATCTAGATTTCAGACGTCCATGTTCGTCAATGAATAACAAAAGGTCAAGGTATGAAGCAGAATCGGGTGTATCGGTTGTCTCTTTAATTTCAAGTTCATTGGGTTAGATACGATGTAAATATTCTTTAAATCTTGGGTTATTAAGAGAAAGTACATCGTCTATATATCTGAAGCTGAAATTAAAAGTCTGGGCTAGTTGTTTTTGTTTCTGTTGTATTAGCCCTTGTAAAAACTTTGCTTCATACGAAAAAAAGGAAAAGGTCAGCTAAAAGTGGCGCACAATTTGTTCCCATAGGAATCCCTATTGTCTGTTGAAAAACACGGCCTCCACATTCAACAAAAATGTTGTCGATCAAAAATTCAAGCATTTTAATCACGTCATTTTCACTGTATTTCTTGTTTGACTCAGTGTGGTTCTTTACAAAGTATGTTTTATCTTTTCCTATTACCAAAACATGAAATACAAGAATAAAATAAATCTGAATTGACCTGTGGCCGCAAATGACACACTAACTTCCATTTGGATGTTACTGAAGGATAAACATTATCTGCTGGCTGCACATAAAGCACTATTTAAGTAGACATACTGATAGAAGTGTTGCTGATGGCATAACACTAAACAAGAGAGAGCGTTAACGTTGACATTCTCAAAGGGAAAAAACTTTGCCTTCAGAAATGTAAACATACACCACTATCACATTAGTATTTTTTCAGTAATTGAACCTAATTCACACATATTTAAAAAAAAATCTCGACATCACAAACCATATTGAATAAATTTTGTATCGTCAAGAATGGCATGTGTTCTAAACTACTTAAATAAAAAAAAAGGGACAATTTAATATTCCACAATTTTTTTTGTCAAATCTCCTGATAATGTATAGTGGTATGTCGTGAAACAACTGCAGTAGAATATCGAAGGAACAAAGGGGGTGGTATTTACAAAAATCAAAGCCCAAAGACATGGCTGAAACGAGAACAAAGAAAACAAAGATGCTAGATAAGTAGAAAGCACAGAAGATAAAAACATTCAAAACAAGGGTACTCACAGTGTGAACTCCAATGAAACTGAGAGTTACCTCAGGTGCTCTGATTACAGCGCCCGTCACAATGTAAATGAGTCAATCTAGGAAAAAGTAAAAATCGGAATAGTAAAATCCGGGAAGACGTGATAAGCAGAACAGAATGAAAAGAGAACTGAATTGATTGAAGACCTAAAATAAGTACGATGCACTATAATCTTTTTTTAAGATTAACTTTCTAAAACTAAAGGTAAAAAGAGCCAGAATAATGTCATTACATATCTTGAATTGTGAGTAGTACTTCATTAAGACCCCTTCTGACATCAAATGGCACACTCTGTTGTCTGGAAACAATATTCAAACAATGTGATCACTTTAATAGCAACATTTAATGTATTTTAGCATTCAACAAGAAAGGAATAGTTTTGTCTTAACGGTTATTGGAATAAAGAAACTTTTGGAAGAGTTTGTCGATGTGGAAACGCAGCGGACACACTCACAAACTTGATAAAGCCCGCAGGATTTTATGTAAAGTTTGATAGTGAAAGGCCGTGATTCCACATCCATCAACTCCTCAAAAATAACTTTTATTACTTATTATTCCGGTCCTTTGAACTTAAAACAATGTTGTCACTTAATGTGACGTCACTTTATACTGCACTATTTTACTTCGGAGTGTATCAATGGGCAAGAAGCGGTTATCGAGAAATATCTTCGTTGTTGTTCATAACGTTGACCACTGAAATCAGACGTTAAAAGAGTGTTTGGAATTACAAAAAGACAAGTATTTACACAGAGATGATGTGCCTGACAAGTAGTTATTTGATAAAGACCCAGAGACAGCTTCAAAGTATGCCATTCCTCCGGAAAATACCATCAGTTGAATTATGATGTGAAGAAAGTTTCACATGTCTTTTAGAATTTTTCTTTCGATATTTTCTTTTAAAAATACACAGTAAAAGCAATAACAATTTACAAGGAAATGTTCATTTTCGACATTGCACATTGCTTCATTCAAAAGTATATGTGTCTAGATAATAGTTATATAATAATTCAGTTACTATCTCATTAATTTCTTTGCAATACTTTAAAAGACGCATAAAAATGCATACAATGATAATCACAAAGCGTCTTTATATGAAACAACAATACACCAAAAAAAGCGGGACATCTTAGTTCTACAAATGGTTACCCATCCCATAACATAAAAATCTCACACTGGACACAATAAAAAATGGATAAGCCGATAGAGTGCAATAAATTTTCAAATGAATACCAAAACTAGAGCCAAAATCATAAATCCAGAATACATGGCAAAATAAGGATCATATATAGACAGAAAACGTAAACGACGACGACGAAGCAAACATGTCACGAACATAAAGCACTTACATAGTGAACCCCTAAAATGGGAGTGTCAGGTGCTCCGGAAGGGTGAGATGAAATGTTTCACATGTGAAGCAAATAAGTTCACATGTAAAGCAAATAAGCAATGTGGCCTAAAAATGGCACCGAAATCAGCAAAGGTCAGATATCTTAATAAAAGGGATACTCCTTAAATTAATATAATTCTTAACTTTGGTCATTGAAAATATCTATTTTTGGGCCAGCAGCATAGCGAATGATGAGACTTACTGGCCTAGTGGTGATAGAACATCAATCATGATTTCCACCTTAAATCAAGTTATTTCTTTAAAAAAAAACAGGTTAATGTAGAGTTTTCAAAAAAAAAAAAAAAAAAATACCCCTGTTTTATCTTTGTAAACTGAAATTGTAGATATTGTATTTTCACACCCTATTACCGGCAATCCCATCTACAGTGGCTATCACATCTGCAGATATGTAAACAAGTTTTCAGTAACAGACCGTAAAAATCTTTTGTTGTATCATAATTTTGTTTATATCCCATTGAACCTTTCCATTGTTTTTGCTATTTATTTTATATGTATAGGTTAACATATGAGTCAAATACTACTGTATGAAGTATCATAGATGGGGAGTTTTCGCTGAATTAAAGTACATTTTTAAAGATTATTACACGGGATCGTCCGAAAAATAGTTTAATTTTGCAATTTTACGGATATTAGCTTTAGTATTCTAATACATATAAAAAATACAGGTCTTTATTCATTATATATTAAAAACTGTCATTCATTTACCTCCTCATATGGACGAAATCGTCATTTTATTTCAGAGGAAACACTCTTTTTGGCTATCACAAACAACAGATATAGTTATCACTGACAACAGATTATAACTGGGAAGTGGCAATCCCGAACTCGTATAGTAATCATGCCATTTGATTATAATTAATCACATTTATCACTTTGGTGTCATGTTTTCTTACATTTTAGGGCTGTGAACAATGTTATGACCATAAACATTTTCAAAAAAGTGTTGATAGAGTGCAGAATGTTCAGTTGTAAACAACTTGGTTTCGTTCAAAAGTTATTGTGAGGATAGTAAAAAAATGAAACTTTAAAGGGCATAGTCCTAGAACCAACTATACTTTTGAGTTTAACTTAGACTTGGCATGACTTTTGTTTTAAAGAACTAAAACCAAGTTTAAGATCGCAACGTTATTTCTTAAACATGTTATCATGGGGAAACCTTCGACGGAAACGGACGGAAAGACAGACAGAGGAACTCAAGAACGGACACATAACTCAGGTTTTCACATTATACCCTACGACTTTGTGAGGCAGGGTATGAAAACCATAAAACCCTTAAGGTTTAATGTTTGTTGACTCCTAGGTTATACGGTGGTGCGGTTAGTACTTCCCCATTTTGAATTTTCCTCATTTTTATTTATTTTCCTTCATATCATTTCATTGTTTATCAGCACAAAATTTTCAGTTTTCTTAAATATTGAGAAAACGGGTTCACTGACTTCCCGGACTGACTTAGTTAGAAAAGTAAATACGAAGGTTAGCTATGAATAGGGGTAAACAAGTATTCATTCTCTTCCACCTTCTTTTTATCCACTTTAATAACCCACACTCTGCAACCTCTAATTCAAATCTCACAACTTCTTTTTCTGAAATCTAAGCCCACTTTCTTAATCTCCCGCGCCTTCCATCCTCCCACTTCTCAACACTATTAATTTCCTCTAATCATAACCCCTCATCTCCCAAACCCCGTTTTCTATTTCCATCCAGTGCATTATATTGATGTATCCATGCTTAAATCACAAAGGACTTCCGTACTACCTAAAAAAATGATATTTGCAAGATTTGAAATTTATCAGCATGTTCTTGCTAAAAATCATTTATTAAGTGCGACTTCTTCTTTTTTATTCCTTTTCGTATTTATGTCGCAGCGGACGTATGCGGTATTGTTCTGTTTTCTTTTATTTTCTATGTAACCCAAAACGAAGTCTTCTTCTTCTTATTATTATTATTATAACTCTTCCTCCAATAAACTGAGGATTGAATATCTAATAACTATATTGCAGAATTTACAGGAACTTTGTATAAATGTTCAGTAAGATGAGAGGGATGAGTTCATTCCAAAATTCGTCCGTCTGGAGTAAACTTTTCTTTGAAGATCTTCTCCTCTGAAACTACTGGGCCAATTGGAAACAAACCTGGCCACAATGGTCCTTAGGTGGTCCTCTACAAAGATAGCCGCCAGCGGGGAACATAGTTTTAACGTTGGACCCAATGGGAAAAGACATTCAAATATATTCTCCTCTTCTGAAAGTACTGAGTCAAGTAGAACCATACTTTGCCACAATAGTTCTTAGGTGGTCCCCTGCGAAAAAAAATATTTTTTCAGGTCAGCGCTTTATCCAAAATGGCTGACAGCGGGAGACATAGTTTTAACATTGGACCCTATTGGAATGCACATTAAGAGATCTCTTCAGAAACTACTGAGCCAATGGGAACCAAACTTGGCCATAGTAGTTCTAAGGTGGTCCCCTGCAAAAAAGTTGTTTTTCAGGTCAGCGCTGTATCCAAGGTGGCTGCCAGTGGAGAAAGCTGTTTAAACATTGGACCCTATGGGAAAAGATATTCAAAGTTTTTCTCATCTGAATCTGCTGAGCTGATTGGAACCAAACTTGGGCAAAATAGTCTTTAGGTGGTCCTCTGCAAAAAATAAAAACGTTGTTTTTCGTATCTGTGCTATATCAAAGACTGTCACCAGCAGGGAATATAATTTTTACATTGAATCTTAGGGAAACACTTCCTCTCCGAAGCTGCTGAGACAATTGGTACCAAACCTGGCAACGATAGTCTTAAGGTTGTCCCCTGCAAAAAATGTGTGTTTTTCAGGCCACTGCTATATCCAAGATGGCTGCTAGCTGGGAGCATAGTTTTAACATTGGACCCTTTTGGAAAAGACATTCAAAGATCTTCTCCTCTGAAAGTGCTGAGACAATTAGAACCAAACTTTGCCACAAAAGTGTTAGATTGTCCCTTGCAAAAAATTTGTTGTTCAGGTCCATGACCAAATGTTTTTACTCTGTTGTCGAATTGTCACCAAACATGGTTGCCAGCAGTGAATTTTCTAAATTGGACCCTATGAGAAACACATACAAAGATCTTCTATAGAACTTCCGAATGCATTTATAAGAAATATGGCATGAATTATTTATGAAGTGCTGATCAAGAAAGCAGGTAGCAGGGAAAAATGGTTAAATGTTGGACAATTCGACACAAATGTTTCTTTACATAGTTTGAAATTAAGACCCTTTTATAAAAACGTTTATTTTTTACTAATATCATTGGTCATGCTCCAGGCGAGCGATACAGGCTCTTGAGAGTCTCTTGTTCTTGGAATTTATGCTCTAGGTGAGCAATACGGGCTCTTGAAAGCCTCTTGTTCATGGAATTTATAATGTCAGCGTTGCTTTACTTTTCCCAGAACTCGATGAAAGCTCCGGTAACATATAAAGGCCACCAATTTATGAAAAAAATATCTAGTTGAAACAATATATTTACTACGCTACCCTCTTTAAATACAAATAATTTTGTTTGTTTCTTTTAAGCTTAGTTCATCGTTTGGGATCGTCACTATCTGTTTTCAGTGATAGTCAATAATTTTAAAACCTGTTGTTCGGGATTGCCAAGAGCTGGAAATAAAATGAGGATTCCACCGTTATGCAGTACTAAATGAAAAGCTAGATTTCATATACAATAAATCAAATGTTGTACATTACATAAGCGTCGAAATTCTTAAGTTTTGTAAAGGCGTTTTTAGATTAAAAGTGTTTTAATGCAGATTTTCAGCAATAAAACTGAAAATTGCAAATTTCTTCCTCAAAATCTCCAAAGTTTCAAAAGATCGTGACTTAGTATTTGTCATGAATATTCATAGACATGTTAGCTACATCTAAAGCATAAAAGACAAATATATTATTGAATATTAATATGATTTATTTGTAAGTGAAAGTATCACCTTCTTCTGTCTTCAAGTTGTTTACAAATCTGCAGGCGGGATAGCCACTGTAGTTGGGATTGCCGGTAATAGGGTGTGATTTTTAAATGATCGTGAATGTTTGCATTGATAAAACAAGCAATAGTTCTCAACATTTAATGCAAGACCAGAAATCAGTGATTTACGATTCTTTTAAAGAAATGTCGGGGAAATAATCAACCAAGAGCATGAAGGTTAGAGCAGAAAATAGTAAACGGGCCTTCGTTTAGTAATACTGTTTTGTTATTTTGGACATTAATATTTTTTGTTTTATGATGCAAAAACAACGGCAGTAGAATACCGAAGGAACAAAGGAGTGAAATTAACAAAAATCCAAAGACATGGCAAAAACGAGAACACAGAAAACAATGACGTTCGACACAGAAAACAGTGACGTTTGACAGATACAAAGTACAGAAATAGAAATAACACCATTTCAAAACAAAGGCACTCATAGTGTGAACTCAAGTACAACTGAGAGTGACATCAGGTGCTCCGGAAGGGTAAGAATGTCCTGCTACTTCAACATGGGTATGTTACCCAAAACTTGAAGTCATCCCTCCAGACGTTTTACGGTTGACATCATCATCTTGTGGACCGCTACGGGATATCTGTTTCCCAGATGACAACAGATCTTTCCCTCTAAAGCTTAATTGTTGTTTCCTCTACCGGAATTGACCTAACTACCGGATTTGACTTGTTCAACATGGGGGTGTCTTATAAGAAGCAGGAGATGCTGACTCTACCGGTGCACCTGATCTCACCTAGTCCGTGTTGTTCATCTTTTTGTGTGTATGTCTTCATTTTTCTTTTATGTACCCACATTTTGTCTCTGTTTTTTTTCGTTTTTTTGTATCTGATAGTGCCATTGTCCTTGGATTGTTCGTTTTGGATTGACGGTTCGGTTCTCACTTACTTTACTGTTAACAGCACCCGTCACACTGTGAGTGAGTCAATCCAGGAAAATGTCAAAGTAGGTAGTCAAATCCGGGAAGACGTGAATCTAGCTGAAAATGTCCACTTTCGTTTGGGATACTGACACGTCATATCTTTCAATGATGTTATGGTGACGGCCATAGAATTTATTGAGGGATGAAATTAACATAGGTTGAACAAATCCCTGACTAAGCAGCTTTTGGGACAGAGTTTTTGCTCTGTTCAAAAAATTACTGTACAAACTACACGCTCGACAGTAACGAATCAACTGTGAAATGTCCACTCCATAGGCTGGAGAGGTTGGTATATTGCTGCTTAAAAGGGAAAGTTCACAATAGGGAAATCAAAATCATCACGCTTGTCATATAGCTTAGATTTCCAACGTCCATCTTCGTCAATATACAATAAAAAATCTAGGTATGAAGCTG
>MJUU01028307.1:1103-49903 GCA_002080025.1 Modiolus philippinarum
TTTTTTTTTTTTTTTTTGGTTATTAGTTGTGCACTAGTTGTTGGCTGTGTTCCCTTGTTTTTTGTTTGTTTTTTTTGTATTTGTCTCTTTTCTAACACTTGTCTATATAATGATTGTCCAGTTATCGTATCTTCTGACCTTTTTGAAACTTGTTTTAAACGTGCCATCTATTCCTTCTTACCTTTTTTATTGTGCACAAAAAAGTGCGGTTTGTTTACGTGACGTTTGAATGGCGTAGATGCATCAGGGTTAATAAAACGTTTACGAGTTACGTCCCTTTAATTGGTCAAAGGGAAATAACTCGTACACCCAATCTTACTTTTTGTCCGAACTGACCGACTTTTTTCTGACCTGACGGCCTAAGGTAACTCTAGTTAGGCCGTCAGTCAGTAAGATTAAAGAAAAGGGAGATAACTCGAACTGAAGAAAATGGTCAGTATGAAGTTTACCGGTTAGAAAATATGTGATTTCGACGGGATTAATGCTAAAATATTGTAATGACCTTTATTTAACCTTGAATTTGCCGGAATGTGGATTTTGAGGGTTCCGAGGCTGTTCCGAAGTTGAAAATGGACAAAAACACTAAAAATCAACAAAAACTGAAGAAAAGGGGGAGGGTGAAGCAAAACCGGCGGAAAAGAAGGAAAAACCCATTGAAAGCGGCGGAAAACAAACGGGGAAAAAATTTAAAATTCTACAAAGTGTTACAGGTCATCGTGTGTGCGAATCTTGTGAACTAACATATCAAGTTGACAGTGATGATCAATTTGAAAGACATATTAGACTTTGTAAGACTTAACCTCTTTTAAGGGAATGTCCGTGTTGTCGAGAGGAGATCGGGAGACCGTTTGTAGATTATCAAGTACATGTAAAAAAAATGTCAGGAGACTTTCATGAACAATTTCAGTGTCGATTTGGAAAAAAAAACATGTCAAGGATTATAAAAACGAAATAAACAAACCCGACACTTTGGAAGACTTAAAAGACTTAGAAAAAAAGAAGGCGGTAAGATGTTATTATTGTAAAAAAAAATATTACGGTTTTATGAACTTAAAAAACATGTGAAATTATGCAAAAAATATAAAGATGTTCAGACCCCCCCCTATTCACCTAGTTCTAGTGAAAAACAATGTGGCACGGATTTTAGGGGAACCAAAGTCATTGTACAGTGTGACATATGTGACAAATGGTACTCTTCGGAGAAATATTTGTATTTTCACTACAAAAGTCAACACGGAACTTTATTTAAAAAGAAATCGTCCCCTAAAGCAAAAAAAAATTGAATTTGGATCCAAAGGCAAAACGGTCATTGAATTTAGATTTAGAACAGTAGAGTAGAGTAATTGAATGTGACATATGTGGAAAATTATGCAAAGGGAAGTTTATCTATGAACATTATTTTAAGGACCACAAAAAGAAATTCAAACTAAAATCCTACAAGAAAAAAATTGACGATGCATGAACGCTACATAGAAAGACTGCAAACGTTTATGGTTGGGGAAAAAGTTTAAATACTGTGGGGTAGGGGTCAGTGTCTGCCATGGAGGCATTGGCTGTTGCGCCGAATGCAACAAATAGGGCAATCTTACAAAAGCTTCAGTCATTTATTGACTTTGTTTCCTCTTTCCATCCGGCCATCAAATACGCATACACTATCATTGATGAAAACCTCCCATTTCTCGACATTGAATGTCGTACAAATGACTGACTCATTGCTACATCTGTCTTTTATAAACCCACTGCTACACACTCCTATTTGAAGTATTCATCATGTCACCCGGTGTCCTAAAAATGTAATTCCGAAGCTCAATTTCTGATGAGACTTCATCGACTTTGCAGTGACGAACAAAATTTCTCAGTGCAGTGTCAGAAGATGGCTTCTTTTTTTAGCTCACCTGAGCCGAAGGGTCAGTGTGAGCTATTGCCATCACTTGGCGTCCGTCGTCCGTCCGTCCGTTAAACTTTTCACATATTCATCTTCTCCTCTGAAACCACTGAGGCAAATTCATCCAAACTTTACAGGAATGATGTATGGAGTTCCTTAACAAAGATTGCTGATTTCGTTCCGATCCGATAAAAAACATGGCCGCCAGCGCAGAACTTAGGTTTAACATTGGACCTTATGGGAAAAATCACATTTTCATTTTCTGCTCTGAAAAGGCTGAAGCAAATCGAACCAAACTTTACAGGAATGCTGTACTTAAGGCCCTTAGCAAAGATGGCTCATTTCGTTCCGATCCGACGAAAAACATGGCCGCCAGCACTGAACATGATTTAACATAGGACCCTATGGGAAAATCACATTTTCATCTACTCCTCTGAAACCACTGAAGCAAATTCAACCAAACTTTACAGGAATGATATATGAAAGGACCTTTACAAAGATTGCTCATTTCGTTCCGATCCGATAAAAAACATGGCCGCCAGCGCAGAACTTAGGTTTAAAATTGGACATATGGGAAAATCACATTTCCATCTTCTCTTCTGAAACCACTGAAGCAAATTCAACAAAACTTTACAGGAATGATGTACTTAAAGTCCTTAACAAAGATGGCTCATTTCGTTCCGATCCGACGAAAAACATGGCCGCCAGCACGGAACATGGTTTAACATAGGATCCTATAGGAAAATCACATTTTCATCTACTCCTCTGAAACCACTGAAGCAAATTCAACAAAACTTTACAGGAATGATGTATGAATGATGTATGGAAGGTTCTTGAGAAAGATTGCTCATTTTGTTCCGATCCGATAAAAAACATGGTAACCAGTGAGGACCTTAGGTATAACATTGGACCCTATTGGAAAAATGACATTTTCATCTTCTGCTCTGAAAAGGCTGAAGCGAATGGAACCAAACTTTACATGAATGATGTAAAAAAAAACAGTTCTATTCATAATTATTTTTATCCGTCTGTGATATCTCATCTGGTCTTTTATTATTATTATTTCATTATAATTATATTTACAATTTTACATATATATTTCAATAATTACAGTTATATTGATTGACTAAATTCGAGTTATTGCACCATTATTTACTATCCTATCATCGATTAGGTTCAAGATTAGCGTGTTTTCAATTTAGTCACGCATGAAATTTACTGTGTAGTTTTATCTGCCATTTGTGTTGGACACGTTATCTTCTTTTCTTTTCTTGTCCCTGTCTACAAACGATGAAGGTCTTAGTGACCGAAACGTTTGGCCCATCTTTTTACTTTTTAAACCTTTTAAGGTGTTTAATTATTATTTTTGTTTCTGATATATTTTTATCTTTTAATCATGGCTCACCACATCTACGTACTTTAGTTTTCGTTTCCCGCCGTGCGCGGACCCGCAGCATCCTCTGAGCTTTGAGTATGGGAATTTCTAACAGAGGCCCTGTTCGGTTCCCGGGGTAGAATAGGTCCGAAGTGCACACCTACGAGCTTGAAGTTAGAGTCTTCTAATGTAGGCGACACGTTTGCCGTCTGTTGACGACCCGTGTCGGTGGAGGACGGGATCCTGGTAGTTGAAACACACTACTTTGGCCATTACTTCATGTAGACGGGCGGTCGAATGGGGCTGATTCGATCAATCGGCTGGTCACGCCTAGCCCTTCGGATATCCTTGTAAACCTCTATGAGTTAAAATAAGAATTTATCTTAAACTTGCTGTTCAAAAAGACAAACTATCTGAAGAAAGCGGTGGCTCATGGGTCAATCGTGTAGATGCTATTCCGAAGAGTTGTATCGCTTGGTAACCCCTAGCACGATGCTTGTCTTCGTACAGGGATTATCTATGCGATTATACTGTCCGGTATCCCTGATTTTTTCGGTTTTCGCTCTTTTACTGGAAATTAATTTTGCCGATCAGGTTTGTAATACCTTGGTGGACCCGGATTGGTTTCCAGTCTTAAAGCTTTGGATATTTACCGTGTTGGCACTCCGTGGCGGGTGGGTAGCAGGGCAGTGAACTTTCACTTGACATTATGGATACACCAGCACACAATTGGGGGGTAGGGAACAAAAGAGACTGGTACAGATTTATTTTTTTACAGAGTACAATAGCTTCAAAACCTTTAAGTAAAATTTCACCTTTTGTTTTGGACAAAACCATCAAAGGCTGCGCCGGTGATGTCAAAAATGTAACTAAATTGAGGAATGGTAATATTTTAATCGCAGTCGACAGACCAGAACAATAAAAAAATCTACTCAAATCATACAAAGTCGGAGACATCCCAGTTGCAGCATCTGCAAACTCAAGATGATTAAACTTTAGTCATGGCAATAGTCGAGACAGAGATGGTAACCTCTCTGACCTACCAGTCACTGAAATTTGTGAGGAGCTGTCTCCACAGGGAGTTATTGATGTAAAGCAACAACAACAGAATCATAAATCTGAAAACTTACCTTTTAAAATTTTCAAAGCCGACTCCACTAAAATCAATACATGTAGGCCGTTTTCATATTAAAATTGATCCTTTTATTCCATCGCCAGTGCGTTGATTTAAATGTCAAAAGTTTGGACATGGCAGTAATTCTTGTAGAGGAAACGACACTGTGCTAAATGTGGACAGGAAGGACATGGTGTTCAATCCTGCAAGAACACTGTAAAGTGTTTTAATTGCAGTGCAGAACACATGGCTTCTTCGAAAGACTGTCCTGTCTATAAAGAACAAAAAGAAATTCAAAAAATCAAAGCTGAGAAAAATTGCAGTTATCAGGATGCAAAAAGGATTTTCTCCACCTCGAACAATGGCATGACTAACAAGCCATTCTATTCTAATATAATTAAGCAAACGTCGACCACTTTTACTCATACAATATATACATGGCCTCTTTCATCTGATAAGCCATTCATCAATACAGAACATGGATCCGCTAACAAAAGTACTTGTCTAACACCAACACCATCCTAAACAAACTCATCCATTTCGTCTGTGTTCACAACTGCTGATATACATGCACCTTCTTCAAGTGTAGCATATCATCTATTTCTAAAAATGTTAAAGACAAGCAGACTACGTCAAATGCAAAATTAAATAAATAAATAAACCTGTACAACACTCAGAAACTAAGAAAAACCAGTCTGGAAACAAATCTGACCCTGCTATGAAATCAAACAGGGTTAAAAAAGCTGAGCGCGATATTGTCTCAGTACATAACCGTTTCACCAATTTGCCACTTCTCCGGTTTCTGACGACGAGGAAGATATGGATATGGAGACTGCTCGACCAGGAGCAGGAAACACTACATTTGAAGCGAAATCCGAGTCCATATCCCCCTCACCAGGTAGATCCAGTAGATCTCCTCGTCGGTCTGTAAACGGTAAAGGCCAACACTCCAGAAGGGATGATATATCCCCCATCAGACCGGCGAAATGAATATTTTAATAAAATGGAATTGTAAAGGTCTTAGGTTAATTTTCTTTTTGGTTCAATTGTTTAATCCAGTGGCATTTTGCCTTCAAGAAACACATAAATTTAAATGATTATTCATTATACAGCACGTATGCTGGTGAAGATGAGCGAGCTACAGGCGGCTCAACAATAACAATTTTTATTCGAAATAAAGTCGTACATAGTTCTGTTGATCTTAAAACAGATCTTCAAGCTGTCGCTGTCACAATCTCTTTAGACAAAACTATCACAATACGCCCTGTATACATCCCTAACTTCAGGTCAACTTAAGACATTAACTGACCAATTACCCGCCCCTATATTTAATGGGCGATTTCAATGGACACAAACCATTATGGGGTCTTTTTTAAAAGATAAAGGAAAAAAGTTGAAGACTTAATGTCACAGGAAGGTTTATGTATTCTAAATGATGGCTCCAGCACTTATTTACATCCAGGTAACGGGGCTTATACAGCTACAGATTTTACTTTAAGCGACCCATCAATTCTTTTGGATTTCTCATGGAAAGTTCATGACGACTTATGTGGAAGTGATCATTTTCCTAGTATACTTGAGCATCTTTCTCCGTCTGCGACACCAAAGCCACAGGGGTTTAAATTTGATAACGCTGATTGGCCCTTATACGAAAAATTATCTTGAGAAGAATTGAAACTAGATATCTTTAAAGACACCAGTGACCCCATCAACTTATTTACTGAAAAAATACTTTCCATAGCAGAACGACGGTTTCACAAACATCCAACAACAGATAACCTCGGCAATTTTCGTATATTTCGTGCGAAAGCCCAAAGAACATTGAAACAAAGAAGGCGTACATCTTGGCGTAACTTTGTTTCAAAATTAAATCGCCACACTCTTATTAACAAAGTATGGAATATGATACAAAAATTTAAAGGGAAAAATAGGTAAGCAAATGCTCAACACATTAAACAAGGGCAAGATATTTTAACATCTGAAAAGGACATTGCTAATAAAATTGGAGAAACTTTCGAAAAACACTCATCTTCCAAAAACTTAAGTATAACATTTCAGAAATAAAAACACAAAAAGAAAAAAACAAAATTGAACTTCATTTCTAATAATTCGGATGAATGTAACCGCCAGTTTTCTATGAATGAATTGAGAAAATCGTCGGGTAAGGCACATGACACAGCATGTGGACCCGACTAGGTACACTACCAGCTTCTCAAAAATCTTCCAGAAACAGCGCTTGAAATTCTTTTAACTCTGTTTAATAATATTTGGTCGTATGGAAGGCTAAATTTCCTGCCCCTACCCATTTCTCCCCTTTTCCAGTGGCAATCAAAAGTCGTTACCCCGGTTGTCCCTTCCACCTTTATTTCTTTCTTCTTTTACTTACAAGTTTTTTTTTTTAATTGATTAACATGTTCTCGTCCTGATATAGCTGAAATATTGCTCATTGGACGTTAAACTCTAACTAATCAATCAATAATAATATTTGGAAATCCGGAGAATTGCCATCCATGTGGAAACAAGCTACAATAGTACCTATTCCAAAGCCAGGTAAAGACCGTTCAGAACCGTCGAATTACAGACAAATAGCATTAACTAGTTGCGTTTGTAAAAACAATGCAGCGGATGATAAATGACCGTCTTGTTTTGGTTTCTTGAATCGAACGGACTACTGACGAACATCCAAAATTGATTCCGACAAGGTCTTACAACAATAGACCATCTAGTTCGATTCGAAACATTTATCAGAAATGCATTTTTAAAGAAAGAACATTTTCGATATTGAAAAAACATATGACACAACATGGAAATATGGCATTTTAAAAGATCTTTTTGATATGGGGTTGAGAAGAAGTTTACCAATTTTTATTGAGAATTTCCTCAAGGATCGTGAACTCAAGTCTACATTTTCTGATTTGTTCGAACAAGAGATGGGTGTTCCGCAAGAAAGCATCCTCTCTGTCACACCATTTAGTATTAAAATAAATAGTTTGGTCCAGATAACATTGATGGATCTCGTTATGTAGATGATTTTCTGATTTGCTATCGTGGCAAAAACATGAATAATATAGAAAGACAACTGCAACTGTGCTTAAGCAGAATTGAAAAATGGGCTGTTGAAAACGGTTTTAAATTTTCCAGCTCTAAAACAGTTGGAATGCATTTCTGTTGTAAACGGAAAGTGCACCCTGATCCAGAGCTAAAACTGTACAATAGCCCTATTACCATTGTAAAAGAGGCCAAGTTCCTTGGTTAATAGAAATAGGACCTAGTATCTCCGGCTTGCGGGGTATGACCCCTCCTAAACGGGGCTGACCCCGAGGGAACCCCGGGATATAGAAATAGGACCCATTCCGTGGTTGCGCGGGATGAATAAATACACAACCCATCTTTCGGATGGGATGCAAACTCAGGTCCTCGTGTTGGTAGAAATGCCACGCTTCCTGCACGTTAAAGAACCCTTGTAGCAAGCTCTTTTTTGAGTGGTCCGTAGGTGATCGGCTGCATGACTAAATTCCCCGCCCTTTTCGATTTCACCCTTCTTTTCAAGTGGCAGTCAGAATTTCCCATCTCATGACCCTTTCCATACCCCAAAGTGATTATTTATTAACAAACTTGTTCTCGTCTTGATATAGCTGAAATATTGCTGAGTAGACGTTAAACAATATTCAATTAATCAATCATTTCTTCCGCCGTGCGCGGTCCCGGCTTATGAATAGGCCCGCAGCATCCTCTGAGCTTGGAGTATGAGTCTTCCTAACAGAGGACCCCGAGGGAACCCCGGGATATAGAAATAGGACCTAGTATCTCCGGCTTGCGGGTTGTGACCCCTCCTAAATGGAGGCTGACCCCGAAGGTCCCAGGATATAGAAATAGGACCCATTCCGTGGTTGTGCGGGATTAATAAATACACAACCCATCTTTCGGATGGGATGTAAACTCAAGTCCACGTGTTGGAAGAAATGCCACGCTTCCTGCACGTTAAAGAACCCTTGTAGCAAGCTCTTTTTGGGGTGGTCCGTAGGTGATCGGCTACAAGGCTAAATTCCCCGTTCTTGACGATTTCACCCTACTTTTCAAGTGGCAGTCAGAATTTCCCGTCCCATGGCCCTTTCCATTCCCCAAAGTGATTATTTATTAACAAACTTGTTCTCGTCTTGATATAGCTGAAATATTGCTGAGTAGACGTTAAAAATATTCAATCAATCAATCATTTCTTCCCCATATCAAAATGCTTAAAAACAAATGCCTAAAGGCATTAGATATTTTAAAAGTTGTGTCGAGTACCGACTGGGGTGCGAATAGCACTGTTTTATTAAATTTATATCGATCGTTGATTTGATCAAAGTTAGATTATGGATGTTTTATTAACGGTTCTGCCCGTAAATCATATATTAAACTATTAGATACCATTCATCACCAAGGTTTGCGTCTTTCATTTGGTGCGTTCAGGACTTCTCCTGTGGAGAGTTTTTATGTTGCAGCTAGTGAACCATCTTTGGAAGACAGACGAGTAAAACTTGATTTACAATATGCAACAAGGCTTAAAGCGTATCCTTCCAATCCTGCTCACAACTGTGTTTTCAAACCTCTTCATAAAGCTGACTATGAAAAACGACCTAACGTTATAAAACCTTTTGGGTCTGCGTACAAAACAACACCTTGAATCTGCTGATATTAATTTGGATGAAATAGCCCCTATAGAAACTCCCTAAAAACCTCCATGACTGAACCCAAAACCAACATTTGTTTTTGAACTACGTAAATATAAAAAGTCTGATACAAATCCTCTTGTTATCGAGCAGGACTTTGCAAGAATTAAATCTGAACATCCTGAATACTTGCAAATTCACACAGATGACTGTAAGGATGGAGACAGAGTGGCTTCTGCAGCCGTTTTTGGAGATCGTACAGCAACTCTCCGACTACCATCCTCTAGTTCCATATTTACTGCTGAAGCTAATTCTATTTACTCAGCTCTTAAATTTGTAGCTTTATCGCGATCAAATAAGTTCATGATCTGTTCCGATTTGCTTTCATGCCTATTGGCAATTGAAAGTCGAAAAACAAAACACCCAATTATTTTCAAAAATAGCTGAATTCTACAAGTCACTTGTAGCATTAAGCAAAGAAGACATTTATGTTTGGATCCCTAGTAATGTGGGGATCTATTGAAACACAGTTGCAGACCAGGAAGCCAAAAAAAAAAGCTTAAAAGTGATGATCGACCTGAATGTATTCCATGCAATTGTCCTTATACAATTCAACATGTTTTAATTGAATGTGTAGATGTTGCCGATATCAGGCGTGATTTTTATTCTTCTGATTGTCTTAAAGACCTATTTACAAATGTCGCTGGCGACAAAACCGTTCAATTTTTAAAAGCGATCAATTTTTTTAGTAAAATTTAAACGGATTTATCCGAAATTTTTTGAAATTGTAACAGCTAAACTAACACTTCTTCTATTATGTTTTTAATATTTTACATATATATTTTACTTGTATAAAGCTATATGGTTTTATATGGATATTTTATACATTTAGTATAATCATTTAATGAACTTAAAAGTTCTCTCCACGATATATCTGAAATATTGCTGAAGTTGGCGTAAAACATTAATCAATAAATCAATCAATTAATTTTCGTTTCCATTCGTAGCTATTTTGTGTTTATTAACATTTAAAAATTGTAATTGATACGGTCTCACATCCACTGTCAAGCTAATCAATCAAATTGCAGGATTTACCTGGATATTTCACTTCAGTAGGATAAATATAAAAAAAAATGGAAGTTTTGTTTTGGATATACAAAATATTGTCGACATAATGCACGAGCCCACCTTGTGGGCGAGTCTATTATTGGAGACAATATTTGAAGAATCCGAAACAAAACTTCCTTTATTTTTTTTATCGGTAATTAACGAAATCTTTTGACACAAAAAAATTTGGATAATGAAAATCAATTTTCAAGAAGTCATGAAGATTATTGAGTAGTTAAAGAAATTGGGCGATCCTTTACGGTCCTTTGTTTGCATTTATGCACTGATTGACAAGGTAGGCGTGGCTTAAGTTATTTTTGCCAATATTTTTTCGTATTTGGCAGTAGCAAATACTGAAAATATTTGCCTCAAGAGATCAAAGGAAACTCATTCAAATTACGGATGAAAACAATATCTTGGAAAGCTGACAGCAAAAGGGAAAAAACCTAATCTTACTTTTGGGAACACATAACTTTAGAATGGCAATTTTTTTCATATTTACCACAGTAGGCTCCGGTTAGTGTTAAGGTTATGGGTCAGGATAACTTTTTTGGTAAAGAATCACTATACTCTTCTTCAGGAGGAACCACACTGGTCAACGCGTAATCGGCAATTCGGGACAGTGAAAGCAATAATAGTATTTGGAAAACGAACATAAGTTGTTTTTTTAGATTTTACCAACAAGGCATAATTCATCAAAAATTTTTATGGCCCTTTGTAGATAAATGATTATTACCCTTTATGCAGACAAAAGCACAACCACGGTACTCTTCCAAAAGATTTACCACTCTCTTAAAGTGATATTTTATAATTTTTTTGGTTATATGTCGTGACATTTTCAATTTATTATAAGTAAAATGCAGATTGTTCTATAAACCAAAATAATTTATTTATCTACGGCCTACGAGAAACAGTTACATCAAAGGACTTGAATCCAAATTCTAATTAAGAGTTGAAAACGAGCTTTTAGAATGTGTGGTAAGATGAAAATATATTATCGGGAAACTGGTAGAAGTTGAAGGATAACTAGGCTGTGACAGATTTACGTTATCGTAAATTCAGGTTGAAAATGTTCCAAAAAATATGCGTAAAGGGGTGAACGAACCAAAACCCTTGAATTCTTAAATTTATCTTCAATAAGCATGACAGCATAAAATACAAGGCATTTTAGAGTATATTTCAAATATCGCTGACGCTTTCATCTAAAATGTTCTAGGATAGCACTGTTTTATTGAATTTATATCGATCGTTGATTCGGTCGAAACTAGATTATGGATGTTTTGTTTACGGTTCCGCCAGTGGATCGTACATTAAATTGCTGGATACCGTTCACCACCAGGGTTTGCGTCTTTCATTGGGTGCGTTCGGGCTTCCCCTGTGGGGAGTCTCTGTGTTGCAACTGGTGGACCATCCTTGGAGGAAAGACGTATTAAACTTGGTTTGCAGTATGCAACAAAGCTTAAAGCGTATTCTTGTAATCCTTCTCACAACTGTGTTTTCAAACCTCTTCACAAAGCTGACTACGAAAACGCCCAAACGTTATACAACCTTTTGGTCTTCGTGTCAAACCGCACCTTGAGTCTGCTAATATAAATCTAGATGAAATAGCTCCTATAGAAACTCCCAAAGGACCTCCGTTGCTGAACCCAAAACCAACATTTAATTTTGTACTGCGCAAACACAAAAAGGTTAATAGCGTTCCTCTGGTTGTCCGGCGGGACTTTGCGGGAGTTGAGTCTGGACATCCTGGAGTTTGTCTCTCCTGCAGTGTGGAGTCCGTAAAACGATTCCCCGTGCTAGAGATGTATGCTCTCTATATTTTTCAGTTATGGTGTACTTGTGCGTGAGAGAATTTCTCATATGGATATACTATTGATACTTTCTAATTTTGGCAATTATTTTTGTAATTTTCGAAATGTAATCCAGACCACCTGTTTGAAGTGCCCACATCTCACTATTTTATAACGCCAAGTTTTCTTACATTCGACTTGATGAGTGCCCTGTGTTTGTCTATATGTTGTAGTTGTCCACTAGCTTAAGACACTAGTGCTTTTGTCGGGCAAAGGATGACAGTGATTGTAAGAGCACTTTGCCAGTTTAATTGATGTTTGTTGACAATCCCGCACCCATGACCAAGAAAGACATGGATGTAGCGTTGCTCGACAATTAGCAAAGAATTCCGCTTAAACCGATGCTAGGGGCCGTCTTGAACTTACTATGAGGTATGAGCAAAGCTCATTGTTGAAGGCCTCATGGTGACTTCAAGATGAAGAACAACAATAAAAGCGTTGTTCCTTTGCTTGTTTTTTACCATGTATTTATAGAGACTTTGTCTCATGTGCATTTACTCCATATCCTTTTATTCACCACTGCAGATTTGCGCAGATGGCTCTGGGGATGGAGACGGGGTGGCTTCTGTTGCCGTTTTTGGAGATCGTGCGGCGGCTCTCCGATTGCCGTCCTCTGGTTCCGTGTTTGCTGCTGGGGCTAATGCTATTTGCTCGGCACTTGAGTTTGTGGCTTTATCATGATCAAATAAATTCATGATTTGTTCCGATTCACTTTCTTGCTTGTTGGCGGTTGAGGGTCGAGAGACGCAACGCCCAATTATTTTGAAAATAGCCGAGTTCTACGGGTCGCTGGTGGCATTGGGCGAAGGGGTCATTTGTGTTTGGATTCCTGGTCATGTGGGGGTCTGTGGGGGCACGGTTGCTGACCGGGAGGCCGGGGTGCATTGGATGACGGGGTGGCGGATTGTCCAGTGCCGTGCACTGACAAGAAGCCTTTAATCGTTAAATACATTTTAAAGTTATGGCAGGCCAAATGGGATCTGCAAGTAAATAATAAACTGCATAAAATACAGTCAGACGTTCGTAAACAAGTCGGTTCCTGCGGTAAAAACCGTAGGGAACAGGTAGTCTTGACCCGATGTCGTATTGGACATACTAGAACAACACATTGTTTTATCCTCAGCAGTGATAATCGACCTGAATGTATTCCATGCAATTGTCCTTATACAATTCAACATGTTTTAATTGAATGTGTAGATGTTGCCGATATCAGGCGTGATTTTTATTCAGCTGATTGTCTAAAAGACCTATTTACAAATGTCGCTGGCGACAAAATCGTTCAATTTTTAAAAGCAATCAATTTATTTAGTAAGATTTAAATGGATTTAATTTATAGTTGTAATATTGTAACAGTTTGTCATTTCTCCTGTAATGTTTTTTATATTTTTTATTTTTTATATTTTACACTCTTGTTTTACTTGTATAAAGCTTTAATGGTTTTATATTGATATTTTATATATTTATTATAATAACTAAATACCGAGGTTACTGTGAATTTACTTTCTGCATATGCGCATTTCGACAACTTATTTCTCTTCAGTGCAGATAAAATCTAAACGTTTGGAAGACCATAAACTCAAAGATATCTAAAAACTGATAGAGAACAAATAACCAATATGATCTAAATGTAAAACCAAAAAAATAACCAATATGATCTAAATGTAAAACCAAAATAAGCTAAGGACAGAGCTATGCGTGAGGGAGATACTCCTTAGTTTTCAACAAAATTTACAAAATTTTAGATATTGTAAGGTTCCAAAAATAATCGGCTTTCGGGTCAGCACCGAAGTACTGACTACTGGGCTGGTGAATACCCTCGGGGACTTACAGTCCACCAGCAGTGGCATCGACCCAGTGGTAACAAATGACTAAATACCGAGGTTACTGTGAATTTACTTTCTGCATATGCGCATTTTGACATCTTATGTCTCTTCAGTGCAGATAAAATCTAAACGTTTGGAAGACCATAAACTCAAAGATATTTAAAAACTGATAGAGAACAAATAATCAATATGATCTAAATGTCAAACCAAAATAAGCTAAGGACAGAGCTATGCGTGAGGGAGATACTCCTTAGTTTTCAACAAAATTTACAAAATTTTACAAAATTTACAAAATTTACAAAAATTTACAAAATTTACAAAATATAATTGTTCAAATAACTTAACAATTCTCGCCACAATATAGCTGAAATATTGCTGAAGTTGGCGTTAAACATCAATCAATCAATCAATAAAATGATCTATTCATACTTTATGGATCTGCACACGAATGTATTTCATCTGGTTTCTCGAATGAATGGTGGATTAATGAATAAATGAATGAAATTTATTACGTTGAAACAAAAAGACAGCAAATAACAAAATATTGGTAAATCGTCCATACATAAAATTTGAATTCATGTACGATCATACATTCCAAGCTGCTCAAGTTTTTACAAATAACTACACAGTTTTTATATGACGGATTCAAAAGTGGCTGGTGGTAGACAACAGAGTTTGTCTTTTCGGTCATCAGCAATAGTATTTACATAAAAATTTATGGGAGTCCATAAAAACTTGTATGCCAGACAAATTGGTAGTCATCTTGTTGGAAATACCACGATATTTATTTAAGTTTTCTTTACACTTCGCATCAGTAGCAGTATCAGGATATCTTGCACTTCAGGGAGGTTTCTTTACACTTTTACTTGGTATAAGAGCATCAATATTCTTATTAGAGGTATAGCTATATTTTTCAGAAGAGGTGCCGTAACACTTGTAAACGTATTAAACCTATAAGCGGGGGCACACACAAAAATACATTCAAAACCGTATAAATGTTTTATACTCTTGAAAAAGTTGTGCAAACAATTATGCAAGTTACACGTCCGTGCATGTTGTGTATTAGATCGCTGAAATGACAGTTACACAAGAGTAATAAACATCGGCATGGTTATTCAGATTCTGAAAAAGATACTGTCTAATACTGTTGGATCAAAATATAACTGTTCTAAATTGACTACTCCTTCTACTATTTGCAGAAGCATATATCAAATTGAAAGTAGTGTTTAATGACCTAATCAGAAATTACTACATAAACTGCAACAAATGCACAATTCGAATCCAACGCTGTGATATTACCTAACCCTGCCTCCTAAATGGTTGTTTTTAACAGTAGGTACGACTGGTAACTGAAAACAGGGGTGCAAATTACCTGGAGCCCAGTAGCCCAAGGCCCCTAAAACTTGACCTGGGCTACTTATATTTTAAACCCATTAGCCCAGGTTTCTTCTAAAATATCCTGCAATTTTACAACATTTTACTTGGCTATTAAACTTCTTGCTTGGTTACTGATTTTTTTTAACCAGGGGCCCAGCAGGCCACCTTGCCAATATTGCGAATGTTCATCCCTGGAAAAGCATAATTTAACATAATATTCTTCTCACAAATAATATGTATATAAATTTTTTACAGGCGTTATGTCGATGTCGCCGTTTCTTGGACATTACGTTTAGCGCCAAGTATATTGTAACGTCATTCTATTGTTATGCATAACGTCAAGTAGATTTACAATACAAGTAGTACAAAATGGACGTTTTTCATTACTATAGTGTCTAATAGAATCGTATATACTAAAACATAAGTCATTTATATTGGTGCCGTGACGAAAAGAAGATGACAAAGAAGAAATCTATACGTGCTGCCCACAGAGGGAATGTGAAGAAATTAATTTCAAGGATAGAGGAGAAATTGGAAGGAACATTCGATATTAGTCAACGGAATGAAATAGAAAGTTTGTGTCAAACATTGAAAAAGAAAAGTGACATTCTTGAACAGTTACATGGAGAAATTCTTGAGGAAACATCGGAGGAGAACATGCAGACGGAGATAGAAGAAGCAGATCGGTATGTAATAGACATTGAACGCATTATCACAAGAGTAAAACACTTAGACAAAAATACAAACAACGCGCCCACGGCAAATCTTAATCCTAATGCAGAAGAATTTGTTTCGCACATATCCAACATTGAACAGATCTGTCATATCAACATCAAACTCTAGCTCATACCATAAGCTACCAAAATTGAGTCTTCCATATTTTGATGGTAACCTTCTAAACTGGCAACCTTTCTGGGATGCGTTCGAATCCACAATACATGACAATCAAACTATATCGGAGGTACAAAAGTTCTACTATTTGAAAAACCAACTACAAGGTATAGCTGCACAATGCATTGCCGGACTTCCGTTAACAAGTGCAAATTATTACCAGGCAATAACAATATTGAGAGAAAGATTTGGCCAACATCACAAAATTACGAACGCATACATACAAAACTTGATTGAATTACCTTCTCCAAAATCAAACGCCGAGAGCCTACGAGTTTTCTACGACAGAATGGAATGTTACATATGCGGATTAGAGTCGCTGGGTACACATGAAAGTACATTTGGAACAATACTTACGCCATTTATTTACAATAAGTTGCCGTCCGACATAAGACGAAATATTACAAGAGATCGAGGAAATGACGATTGGGATTTTGTATCACTACGCAAAGCTTTACAAAAGGAACTATGCGTTCAAGCTGCCGGAATGTCTCAAAATGTATACACTTACGTAAACGACGAATCTGAAATTTTTCCCACTGCTTCTTTCGTAACTGGATCAAATGGTAGACCACAAAATGTCAAATTTAAACAAAATCAACAATGAAAATGCTTGTTCTGTAATGAAACCCATCACCCCAATACTTGTAAGAATGTTCGAGATGTCGAGAAACGTATTGAGATTGTAAAACGCAAAAATTTATGCTTCAACTGCTTCGGAAGCCACAGAGTGACTGAATGTAAATCAGAGTTTAAATGCAAAAAATGTGGAAAGAAACACCACACCAGCATCTGCAAGGACGATACGAAGAAATCTTACGCAGTACCAGTAAACGAGAACCGACAACACAAGACTGTAGTGCACACACAAGTACAGGATACGCCTATAGAACCAACCGCACTTTTACATTCAACTGGTGATAAGCATTCTGAGGTTTTGCTTAAAACTGCCGTAACCCCAGTTTGGTTTGAAAACAGAAGCGTAGTAACAAATATTTTGCTAGATGAAGGCGCGCAGAATTCTTTTATCACAGAGGAGCTTGCACGTAATTTAGTGATCGAACCGACCGAAAAAATAGCCCTAAAGATATCTGCATTTGGTGGAAGTGAGGGTCAAGTGCGTTACCTAGACAAAGCAAAAATACAAATAGAAACTATAGATGACAAGAGGATAATTATTGATGTTATCATTGTTCCCAAAATAGCAGCTCCTATAGACATGAGTTCACGAACGGAAATTCGGACACATTCGTACTTAAACAGATTGAAGCTAGCGCATCCGATATCAACAGAGGACAAGTTCAATATTTCAATATTGATCGGAGCTGATTTTTAATGGTCGATCGTTGAGGATGAAATCATTCGGGGAAACGGGCCTACTGCAGTCAAATCAAAATTAGGCTATCTTTTATCAGGACCTATTTCTACGGGAAGCAGACAGACTTTGAAACATTCTTCTATGATGAATATATTAACTGATCACACTGCCGATCATTGCGAATTAGATAAATTTTGGAAGATAGAATCGCTAGGAGTAACAGATGATGAACAAATTAAGAGTCAAGTTGAAATAGTACGCGATTACGGAGAAAACAGCATCAAGTTTGAAAATGGAAAGTTTGTAGCTAAATTACCATGGAAGCAAGATTTTCAAAGTTTACCGGATAATTTAGAAATAGCTAAGCGCATGACTGAAGGCATTGTTAAACGATTAGGACAAAAACCAAAGTTATTGAAAATCTACGGAGAAATCATAAACGACCAAGAGAAACGAGGTTTTATCGAGAAAGTACATGAAAAAGAGTTACCTACGGACCGCATTGTCCACTATATACCGCATCACCCAGTTGCAAAGGATTCATCAACTACGCCGATTCGCATCGTTTACGATTGCAGTTGCAAAGAAAGTAGTGAAAAAACGAGTTTAAACGAATGTTTAGAGTCGTATCCACCAGTGATGAATGATATTACAGGGATTTTGACCAGATTTCGAGCCAAAAAATACGCCACATCATCTGATCTTGAGAAAGCATTTTTACAGATTCAACTAAATGAAAAAGATCGTGACGCCATACGATTTCTTTGGCTAAGTGAACCATCAGATACTAAAAGTCCGCTGATTACATATCGCTTCAAGTCAGTGCCTTTTGGCGCACCATGTTCACCCTTTATTTTAAGCGCTACTCTGATAAAGTTATTTGAAGAAAACCCAGGAGATATTTCAAATACTTTGCAAATTGGACTCTATGTTGATAATATTCTTACAAGTTTTGAAGACGAAAATGCCACTATAGAATATTACGAACAATCAAGAAAGTTTCTGCGTGAAGGAGGATTCAATTTGAGGTCATGGAATTCGAACAGTCCGAAATTGAACGAAATTGCACAGAGAGATAACACTCTAGATGGTGATAAAATAACCAAAATTCTTGGAATGCAGTGGAATGCGAAGGAGGACACACTAGAATTTAAGACAAACAAATTTATGACTTACGAAGGAGAACAGCTAACAAAGAGACAAGTACTGCGTGAATCGTCGAAAATATTCGATCCCCTAGGACTACTCAGCCCAGTAAGAGTTAGATCAAAAATATTTATGCAGACGCTGTGGAAAATGAATTTAGATTGGGATGAAATTCTACAAGGTGATTTGCAAGAACATTGGACAACTATTGCTCGGGACATAGCTTTATCTCTGGAAACAAATTTTGGACGCCATTTGAACATAGGAAATCAACAGAACATGCTACACATATTTACAGATGCATCAACACAGGCATACGGAACATGTGCATTTATTTCATCTGACGGTATTCCCACTCTAGTCATGTCAAAAAATAGAGTTGCTCCTACCAAAGCTATCACTTTACCGAAATTAGAACTTATGGGTGCTGTAATTGGAGCCAGGTTAGCTAAACACATACAGGAAAATTTACCAGGAAGCATAAGTGAGACAATTTTTTGGACCGATAGTCAAATCGTTCTTAGCTGGCTTTCAGCAGTAAAACCACAGAAACGTTTTGTTGAAAACAGGATAACGGAAATCCGAGAATTATGTGCCGATAGCTCATGGAGATATTGTCCTACTAAGGATAATCCAGCAGACCTGCTTACGAGAGGTATATCATATGACGAATTTCACAATAGCAGATTATGGAGACCTAAATGGTTATGTGATAAAATGAACTGGCCGAAATGGGAAAGGAATATAAACGTTTCTACGATTAGCACGAATGCTTTAGAAAATAACAATGACGTTGAAATTGAGAATGTTACACAGTATGGAACGACACACCCACAAATCGGCATAGCCAATGTTATTGACGCGAATAGATATAGTTCGTATGGAAAACTACTTAGAGTTACTGCATATGTAATAAGATTTGTAAGGAACTGTAAATGTGCAAAACAAGAAAGGACAAATGGATTAGTGAATGTAGAAGAAATAAATGAAGCGACTATTCGATGGATACAGCATGTTCAAAATGAAGCATTTCAGGAGGAGATAGAATGTATCAATAAACGATCGTCCAAACGCACAACTCTAGTAAGACAATTGAAATTGTATAAAGACGAAAACGGTCTTCTGCGATGCGGCAGAATGCTGAAATTTCGGATACAGTAAAACATCCATATCTTCTTCCACAAAAGAATCGTTTTACATTCCTCATGATAACAGATGCTCATAAACGTACTCGCCATTCTGGCCTCAATACAACACTTGCGTATATTCAGCAAACATTTTGGATTGTGAGATTGAGACAATATGTTAAGTCTATACTTAGAAAATGTGTGATTTGTCGCAAAGTAATTGGACAGTCTTATCCGACACCAGAAACGCCGCCACTTCCTCAAGAAAGAGTTCAATACGCAACACCGTTTAGTATAACTGGAGTTGACTTCACAGGAGCACTTACAGTAAAAGACCGAAACAACGACCAATCAAAGGTATACATTTGCCTCTTCACATGTGCCGTTACTAGAGCTGTTCATTTGGAACTAGTACCAGATCTAACAGAAAAATCGTTTTTACAGTGTTTTCGTCGATTCGTTAGTAGACGTTCAGTACCCGGTATAATGATAACGGACAATGCATTAACTTTCAAAGCAGCATCAAACGAATTATCCAAACTATGTAACTCAACAGCAGTTCAGTCACATGGGTACAAATTGTGCACCTCTCATTGCAGATCTTTTTCTTTTCTGTTACGAACGTGACTTCATGATAAAATTACAAAATGGGACCATACAAAACAGTGATCAACTTATTTCAATTTTCAACGATAACAGCAGGTACATTGACGATATCCTTACTATTGACAATCCCCAGTTTTTAGATTATGTCGACATCATTTACCCACAACAACTGAAACTTAATAAAGCTAATAATGATTCTAAGAATTGCCCTTTTCTGGATCTAACTATCATCGTTGACTCTGGTAAAATATTAACTAAAATTTACGATAAAAGGGATGATTTTGATTTCAGTATTACTAATTTCCCTTTTCTTGACGGCGACGTTCCTCTAGCCCCATCCTACGGAGTTTATATTTCTCAACTGGTACGATTCGCACGCGTTTGTTCTACTCTTGACGACTTCAATGAACGTAACCTTACTATTACTTCAAAACTTTTGCAGCAAGGTTACAGATTTCATAAATTGTTAAATACATTTAAAAAGTTTTATCGAAGATATGAACATCTGACTTCTAAATATGATGTCACTCGCAAACAGCTTATTTCTAAGGGCATTTCCCATCCTCGATTTTACGGAAATGTTGTTAAAAAATGCCAGAAACTGATTAAAAATCCAGAAAAATTGGGACGTAACTTACATTCTTTACGCAATAGGGGATATCGACAGGATATTCTGCACGTGTCCGTTAAATTAGCTTTGGGATCCAGTGACCTGAGGATTTTACACACATACTGGCCTCTCACTGATACTGCCGATGTCTACTGAAATACATGACGATTCTTTACCAAACCCATTGGGAGTTTTGAATTTGATTTTCCTTCCGTAGTGCGACAGTGTTTTACCAGCGGACTAGGCTCCTTGAGCTAGCCGGCAGTTTAGCGGCGAGCACTCTTTGACCCATCTTTCAAAATTACGTTTTGTCCCCCCATTTTTCTTTTCTAGATTGTGGTCATGGAGTTAGTAGTCTACCTGTATGGGTTTTATTCGTATGTTTATTCTACGATAGGGAAACGGGACAGAGAAAGGGGAGGTTTGGGTACCCATAAACCGGTTTAACCCTACCGCTGGCTTTTGCTAGTGCCGGTACCAAGTCCGGCTGTCCCGAGTTCCTATCGTTGTTTATGTTTGTCTTTTGTATTTTTATTGTGGTTTTTTTTTACTTGTGCAGTTCCTATTTACTTTCTGGCATGTGGCTATGTTTTTCGGCCATTGTAGGTGTTTCCTGTTATCATTTTTATTCCATTTCAAATTCAAGATTACGGTTTACAATGGAAATTCATACCCAACAGAGCTCCCTGGTTTGGTGGATGGTGGGAGCGGTTGATCGGCATGACAAAAACAGCATTGAAAAAAGTTTTAGGACGTGCACTCGTGGACGTAGAAAGTCTAAGAACACTTTTGACAGAGGTCGAAGCTATTCTTAACGACAGACCAATCACTTATATATCATGTGACATACGAGATCCGGAACCGCTCACCCCTTCTCATTTGCTACATGGACGGAGACTTACAATTATTCCGACTTTGAAAAAAACCACTGATATGGGCAAACATGAAGTTACACATTCCCAACTTCATCACCAAATTTCGAGACGAGAAGAATTGCTTGATTAACTTTGGTCGAGATGGAAAATCGAGTATCTTTCTTCTTTGCGGGAATATCATCAAAAAGCGGGGGTGGATTTGAGAAGGATAAAAAAAGGAGACATTGTTCAAATACACGATGAGTCTAAGCGTGTGCTATGGAAAATTGGAGTTGTTAAAGACATTGTAAAAGGAAAAGATGGATTAGTGCGCGTTGCGATGGTGCGAACCAGTACAGGAGTTACAAATAGACCCGTCAAGAAACTGTATCCGCTGGAAGTTACTTTAGTAATACCTTAGACTGTACATTGAGGAGAAGTGAACGTACAGAAAATGGTCAATGAGTTAAATTTATTTAAGTGTATATTCAAGTTTTATATAGACTGGTAAATATTTAGATATGTGTTACGTTCAAATAGATTTTTTATCTAATTTTCTTAATTTGAAATATTTCATAATTTCTATCACTTTACGATCACAAAACAAACTTTTACTTTTCTCGGCCCGGAGTATGTCGACGTTTCTTGGACATTACGTTTAGCGCCAAGTAAATTGTAACGTCATTCTATTGTTATGCATAACGTCAAGTAGATTTACAATACAAGTAGTACAAAATGGACGTTTTTCATTACTATAGTGTCTTATAGAATCGTATATACTAAAACATAAGTCATTTATAGTCGACGAGTAAAGTCAGTGAAATACGTTATTCTGGTATGTTTTTTTTCTCAGGACCAAGCAGAACCTTGCATATTTTATAGGTTTTGATATGATTTGTTATTCAAAGGATATATTGCCATCATTTGGCGACCGTCGTCCGTTCGACCGTCCGTTTGTAAGCTTTTCGCGTATTCATCAACTCTTCTAAAACCACAGAAGCAAATTCAACCAAACAGGACTGATTTATGCAAGCTCTTTTACAAAGCTTGCTCTTTTCTTGCCGGTCTGACCAAAAGCCATGGCCGCAGAAATTGCGTTTACCATTTGACCTTATGTTAAAAAAAATTCATATTTTCATCTTCTTCTCTGAAATTACTGAAACAGATTCAACAAAACTTTACAGAAATGATGTACAGGAGGCCCTGTGCAAAGATTGGTAATTTCATTTTGATCCAATAAAACATGGCCGCCAGCCAGGAACATAGTTTAACATGGGATCCTATGGGGAAAACACATTTTCATCAACTCCTCTGAAACCAACGAAGCAAATTCAACATGACTTTATAGGACTAATATATGGAATTGCTTCACACAGATTTGTTTATTTAGTTCCGAATGGATAAAAATCATGACCAACAGCGCGGAAAATAGTTTTAACATTGGACCCTATTAGAAAATTACAAAATCAGTTCTGGTTATACTTGTATTACCAAGAATTTGATATATGCCCTAGTATGTAGACGGTGTCACAAAATATATGTTGGTTAGACTTGCCACAGACTGGGCGAACGCTTTGCTAAGCAGCTTCGATCCGTAACAGCTTAAAAAGACACAGCCGTCCGTAACCATTTCAGGTTTCGCCAACATTCAATGGAAGGCATGAGCGTTGCAGTCAACTGAGGTTGAAAGTTCACGACAACGGTTAGAACAACAAATTATATTCACTTTGGGTACCCAAAACACCTTGTACAATCCTTGGACTGGTATCTTCACTTTTATAGTTTTTTAATATATATTTTTAATGATTAATTTTGGTCATATAGAGAGTTAAAATTTCCTGCCCCTTCCTATTTATTATTTAATCCCACTTTTGTCTTTGCTCTAAACAGGGAAGGTCAAATTTATTTTACCTGTATTCCACCTGTGACGTAACACTTTCAGCCATTTTGTTTATTTTCCACGGCCCTTTGAATACATTAATGTCGATGATCTTGGACCATCCCCACCTTTGTCTTTTGTTTTTCAATCAATGGTTTGACATAATATGTGTATATATTTATTCTTTTAGCTTTTATCGCAGTTCGATAATGAATTTTAACTCGTTATTTTATTTATGCTTACACGAACTGCCTCACAGCACTCTTCACTTTTTGCATCCATAGACAATATTTGTAAAGATTTTGAATGACGCTTTCATTTCATACAAATAAATGTATTATTTCATTCAACTATATAAAAATAAATGATATATGAAGTTAAAACTTTAGTAGAAACGAGAATATGTGACCGTATCCTGGTTGTGCTTGCAGGTTATATTCATGATAGCATGTTTTATTTTGAAGAAGGAACATAGAAGGAATGAAAAACTGAAAAAAATGGCTCTATTCAACAAAGTTGTTTCAGCGGAAAAGATTATTGAATATGCTTTTCACTGAATTCAGTGTTAAACAATGTAAACAACTGGTTGCAATTTTTAATTAACAATACATGGTCAGTACCTTATAAATAACTTTCATGGCATGTTTGTGTTATATCTATTCAGCGGTTTGCAACGAAACTATCCGCATGCATTTCCAAAAGAGACCAACATTAAACTACTTTCCCTGCTAGTTGCCATGTTGAGCGATAGATCGGCACTAATACACTTGGTCAACACCCCATAAGCATTATTCACTGAAAGTTTGCATTAAATTCATTCAGTGTTTCTCCCAAAGTGCACAGTGTTCTTTTAAGTTTTCCGCTGATGGTCATGTTGAACGACAGACCAATCCTAAAGTTACTTGATAATTAGAATCGTGTAGTTAAGGTAGTTGACATCGTCGATTTCTGACATTTGTTCAGATATGCGGACTCTTCTGCCTTTTCTATATCATAGCATGTAAAATATTTCCCCATGAACACCAACTTTTCATATCATATTCTAAAAGCATGCACCATTAAGGACTTTTAGCCTAAAAGTCATGAAATTGACATTACTCCTTCATCCGATTTTCAATACTTACAAATTTCTATACAAACCCTATGAAAAGCCTAGAAAATAGACATTAAAACTCCCCTAACAAACTTATAAAACCTTTAAATCGTCTAATTTATAAGGGTTATAATTACGGTATTGTCGTCAAGTCATTACGTATGGCCTTCTTTGGTATTAACATTGATTTTTTGATAGGGTCTTTGCATTTTAACTAAACACATTCTGAATTTCTAAAATCTGTATTGCATGGACACGGGTTATGTATTCCGGTTTATGTATGAAATCATTATGCTAAACTCCTCACAGGAAGGGATCTTGGTGGAAGCTGTATACTGAGGGTACATAGCTTACTTTGTCAGTTGGTAATGGGTCTGGAGCTGGCATGTCAGTTAACTGCTAGTAGTCTCTTGTGATTTCATGTTTATGTCCGTATATTTTGTTCTTTCAGTTTCATTTTTCACAATTGACTCAGTCCTGTTGCCAACTGAATTTTACTGTTGTTACGATTGTTTTTTGATTTATCACATTGGCTGTAGGGGGGAAGGTTTGGATCCAATAAAACTAGTTTAACCCCGCCGCAGCAGGTTTGCGCCTGTCCTAAGCCAGGAAATTTATTAAGCCTTTGTGTGTCTTGTCTTTTTTCTAGTTAGTTTACTTTATGTCTATAGGAGTCTAGGATGATGTTTATTTCGCAGAACTTGATTACTCTTTATTCAGGGGCCGACTCCGACCTGCCGTTGGGTGTGGGGTTTTCTCACCGTTCATTGAAGATCTTATGGTGTCTCTGTGACACATTCCCCGTTTCCCTTCTTTTTTCTATTACCCGACAAAATTTTAATTGCTTGTTTCACATAATTAAGCGCATGATATTTTTTTTATTCTCATCCAAAAGCGCATGATACTTTTATGAAATCCCCATACTTTGATTCAAAGTTGGCAACAACCTTAGTCCATTCATCAATTTTTAGGAGAATTTGTTAAAATGCATTTTTGAAGAGAGGCAAACTTTATACAAGGTTCCCTTCTGCAGGCGTGTGTTTGTTGGATAGAGGATAGGAACTAAGCTGACAAATTCTGGTCCGCCCATATGTATCATTAATTCAAGCTGGTTTGAGATCCTGATCTATCAAGGATAGACTTCAAATCAACAGTTGAAAGAAATACAAACGAAAGGATAAGGAGTAAGTGTTCATGCCAAATACATTGTATAAAAATTAAGCCTTATAATTCTACTTACTTTAGTACACAAGTCACTTTTCCGCCGTGCGCGGTCCCGGCTTATGAATAGACCCGCAGCATCCTCTGAATTTGGAGTATGAGTCTTCTTAACAGAGGACCCCGAGGGAACCCCGGGATATAGAAATAGGACCTAGTATCTCCGGCTTGCGGGGTGTGACCCCTCCTAAACGGGGGCTGACCCCGGGGGTCCCGGGATATAGAAATAGGACCCATTCCGTGGTTGTGCGGGATTAATAAACACACAACCCATCTTTCGGATGGGATGTAAACTCAGGTCCGTGTCGGAAGAAATGCCACGCTTCCTGCACGTTAAAGAACCCTTGTAGCAAGCTTTTTTGAGTGGTCCGTAGGTGATCGGCTACAAGGCTAAATTCTCCGCCCTTTTCGATTTCACCCTTGTTTTCCAGTGGCAGTCAGAATTTACCGTCCCATGACCCTTTCCATACCCCAAAGTGATTATTTATTAACAAACTTGTTCTCGTCTTGATATAGCTGAAATATTGCTGAGTAGACGTTAAACAGCATTCAATCAATCAACCTAGTATCTCCGGTTGCGGGGTATGACCCCTCCTAAACGGGGCTGACACCGAGGGAACCCCGGGATATAGAAATAGGACCCATTCCGTGGTTGTGCGGGATGAATAAATACACAACCATCTTTCGGATGGGATGTAAACTCAGGTCCACGAGTTGGACGAAATGCCACGCTTCCTGCACGTTAAAGAACCCTTGTAGCAAGCTCTTTTTGAGTTGTTTGTAGGTGATCGGCTACAAGGCTAGATTCCCCGCCCTTTTCGATTTCACCCTACTTTTCCAGTGGCAGTCAGAATTTTCCGTCCCATGGCCCTTTCCATACCCCAAAGTGATTATTTATTAACAAACTTGTTCTCGTCTTGATATAGCTGAAATATTGCTGAGTAGACGTTAAACAATATTCAATCAATCAATCAATCACTTAACTTTTGGATATTGGTATTACTTTGGTTTTCCAGTTGAGTGAGGTCTTCTTCGACCTCTATCATGGCTTCCCCTAATTTGTTTTGAGCTTTAACATAAAAAGGTCATATTTTAGTTAAACGATTTTCTATTAGCTTTTATTCATGTTTTGGTGTATGATCTCACGTTTTGATCTTATATAGACATAAATTGTTGAATTTGCCACTTGCAGAATGTAAATACGGGAATTTCGAATTAATATTGTTGTCACCAGTGAGCGCCAGATAAGGATTTCCCAATAGGGTAATTTCACTCTTGCTTTTGTAATCAATTGGGTCATAAAACATTTTCCCAGGTAAAGCCATATTATGTTCACCCCTTACAGCTAAAATGAATTGGGTTTTTCACTCCTGAGGGCCGTAGTATATTGGGTATTTTTCTATTAGATAACAAAAATACATGTATTATTATCATTCATAATTGTAATCTTCTATCAAAGGGATCAATTCCAAAGCAATAGAGTGTTAACATGCACCATTTGAAAAGGTCAAGCTATCGATTCATACTAAGTGATAACGTCATTGTTTGGTAGCAGATTATGAAACCTCGGACAAAGTCCTTTCGGACTTGGGAGTATCAATGATAGTTCAGCCATAAATAAATCTTGCCGAATTATGCAATTTGTTGATATTCTTTTTTGGTAATAGAATGTTGTGGTAGCATTGTCAATGCATTAATGATTTTCTTAAAATGATTAATATGAAAAACAAAGTAACAATTTATTTGTGTTATGTTTTCCGCGTGTCCATAATTTAGCATTAACTGCGGTATTTTGTTAGCACTCCGTTTAGAGGAAATGACAGCCATTAACTGTACACACCTATTTTTCTAACCCTAAGCTAAGAAGGACTACTTGAACCTTAAGCAAAATATCTATTCTATCAAAGAATCGAAAATCATACTTTGATAACCATTTTTTTATTAATTTATCTCAGATCCACGTTAATTGGCCCTTTTTATAAAATTATTTTCCCAAGATCTCATACGGAACATTCTATTATATACTCATAACGGGGCTGAGATGTCCAAGTCCAAAATCACACAGTGAAGATGAATCGTTTGGAAGGTGTATGTTTTCACAAAAAGTTTCAAATAACTATTGTAACAAAAAACAGACTTGTTCACATCAGTAGTCAATCAGTAATGTTTCCCGTATATAAAACAAATGAGAGAAACTAAACTTTTTAGTGTGAATAACTCCTGTACGTATGACTATTCAATAAAAATGGCCATTTTAACGTAATTTCTTAATAATTCTTTGACATAAATTTTGTAATTTCGTCTGCGGAGATCATATCGTTAATTTTATCCACCGTTTTTATCTACTTTATTGTTTTGATAGATTGATTAATCATAGTTTACGTAGAGTGAGCAATATTTGAGCTATGTAAGCACGAGAACAAGTTAACCAATTGAAATAGTCACAAGCAATACAAGAAAGATATATAGGAGGAATTGGCAACTAAGAGGACAAGTTTTTAAAAAAGGCTGAAAAAATGAGTAATTTAGCCTTCCATACGACCCCTAGTGAGTATACTCTTGTTCTAGATATATAGAAGGGGTCTTTAAGTTGCATTGGGTATGGTTTTTCTCCACACAGTTTGTTTAAAATGGTTCGTGGTTATGCTTTACATTTTATGAGGCAACACGTTTTTAATACGACTGATATTAATGGGTAGGGGCAGGAAATCTAACCTTCCATTCGATCCCTAGTGAGTATTCTCTTGTTCTAGATATACAGAAGGGGTCCTCATATAGTGTTTTTCTCCACACAGTTTGTTGCAATGGTTCGCCGTTATGCTTTCCATATAACTTTTCAAAACCCACTGCCAAGGGAAAATAGGAGAAATTGGTAGGAGCAGGAAACAACGGTAGTAGAATACCGAAGTATTTGCAAAACTCGAAGTCCAAAGACATGGCAAAAACGAGAACACAGAACAAAAATGACGCAAGACAGCTACAAAGCACAGAAATAAAAAAAAAACACAACATTGAAAACATTTAATAGAGTGACATCAGGTGCTCCGGAAGGGTAAGCATGTCCTGCACTGTTAACAGCACCCGTCACACTGTAAGTGAGGAAAATATGTTTCTAAAAGATCTGTTGGGTAGCTGATTGGTTATTGTCATTTTCTAACCCTCAAACAAAGCAATTAAAATCCAGGGGATCTTTTTGATATGGGGTTGAGAGGAAGTTTACCAAATTTTATTGAGAATTTTCTCAAGGATCGTGAATTCAATGTTAGAGTCAACTCTACATTTTCTGACTAGTTTGAACAAGAGATGGGTGTTCCGCAAGGAAGCATTCTCTCTGTCACATTATTTTATATTAAAATAAATAGTTTGGCCCCGGTTTTAAAAGATAACATTGATGGATCTCTTTATGTAGATGATTTTCTTGTTTGCTTTCGTGGCAAAAACATGAATAACATAGAACGCCAATTGCAATTATGTCTAAACAGAATCGAAAAATGGGCAGTTGAAAATGGTTTTAAATTTTCAAGCTCGAAAACAGTCGGGATGCATTTCTGTTGTAAGCGGGAAATGCACCCAGACCCAGAGCTTAAACTATACAAAAACCCTATAACTATTGTAAAAGAGGCCAAGTTCCTTGGTTTAATTTTTGATAGTAAACTTTCATTTCTTCTACATATCAAAATTCTAAAAAAAACAAATGCCTAAAGACATTAGATATTTTTAAAGTTGTGTCGAGTACCGACTGGGGTGCGGATAGCACTGTTTTATTAAATTTATATCGATCGTTGATTCGGTCAAAACTAGATTATGGATGTTTTATTTACGGTTCCGCCCGTAAATCATACATTAAATTACTAGATACCGTTCACCACCAAGGTTTGCGTCTTTCATTAGGTGCGTTCATAACTTCTCCTGTGGAGAGTCTCTATGTTGCAGCTGATGAACCATCCTTGGAAGAAAGACGTATTAAACTTGGTTTACAATATGCAACAAAGCTTAAAGCGTATCCTTGTAATCCTTCTCACAACTGTATTTTCAAACCTCTTCACAAAGCTGACTACGAAAAACGCTATACAGCCTTTTGGTCTTCGTATCAAACCACACCTTGAATCTGCTAATATAAATCTAGATGAATAGCTCCTATAGAAACTCCAAAAAAACCTCCATGGCTGAACCCAAAACTAACATTTAATTTTGAACTACGCAAACACAAAAAGGTTGATACCAATCCTCTGGTTATCCAGCAGGACTTTGCAAGAATTAAATCTGAACATCCTGAATACTTGCAAATTTACACAGATGGCTCTAAGGATGGAGACAGAGTGGCTTCTGCAGCCGTTTTTTGAGATCGTGCAGCAACTCTCCGATTACCATCCTCTAGTTCCATATTTACTGCTGAAGCTAACGCTATTTACTCAGCACTTAAATTTGTAGCTTTATCGCGATCAAATAAATTGATGATTTGTTCCGATTCACTTTCTTGCCTATTGGCAATTGAAAGTCGAAAAACAAAACACCCAATTATTTTGAAAATAGCCGAATTCTACAAATCACTTGTAGCATTGGGCAAAGAAGTCATTTATGTTTGGATCCCTAGTCATGTGGGGATCTATGGAAACACGGTTGATGATCAGGAAGCCAAGGATGCACTAGATGACGGATTGTCCAGTACCGTACACTGACATGAAGCCTTTAATCGTTAAATACATTTTAAAGTTATGGCAGGCCAAATAGGATCTGCAAATAAATAATAAACTGCATGGAATACAGTCAGACGTCGGTTCCTGCGGTAAAAACCGTAGGGAACAGGTAGTGTTGACCCGATGTCGTATTGGACATACTAGAACAACACATAGTTGTATCCTCAACAGTGATGATCGACCTGAATGTATTCCATACAATTGTCCTTATACAATTCAACATGTTTTAATTGAATGTGTAGATGTTGCCGATATCAGGCGTGATTTTTATTCAGCTGATTGTCTAAAAGACCTATTTACAAATGTCGCTGGCGACAAAATCGTTCAATTTTTAAAAGCAATCAATTTATTAAGTAAGATTTAAATGGATTTAATTTATAGTTGTAATATTGTAACAGTGAAACTGTCATTTCTCCTATAATGTTTTTTTATATTTTTTATTTTTTATATTTTACACTGTTGTTTTACTTGTATAAAGCTTTAATGGTTTTATATTGATATTTTATATATTTATTATAATTGTTCAAATAACTTAACAGTTCTCGCCACAATATAGCTGAAATATTGCTGAAGTTGGCGTAAAACATCAATCAATCAATATAATGAGGATTTTTTTCCCGGCATCATTAGCAGAGGTCATACTAGCGTCACTGATGTCATTTAATATTTCTTTAAAAATACTTAATGTGCCACATACACCTTTTGTTACAAGATTTCTCAAACAAAGCACATAAAGGTTACTTCATTGACAACTAAATGAAAACCCTCATATTTTTCCAAATTTAGAAGTTTCATCACTCAACAAACAAGTGTTCTCTTTCTTTGCAACCTCTTCAGCAATATGTACTTGTGCAAGTAAAGTCTTTGAATATTCATAGTATTAACTGTAAGACTTGCTAATTTGTTAGCTACATATCCGGCTTACTTAAAAACAGACGATATAACAGGACTACACATACACACATTCCTGAGTTTCTTTTGAGTATTTTTTTTTATTCTTCGACAAATAATTTAATTGTCTTGTTATCTTCCACTTAAAGACCTAGGTATTCATTTTCCACACGCTCATTTTGGAATTTTTCTTTAAAATGTAACATCTCTTTTTCGAGTTATCTATTTCACTTGACTTTTACTTAAAGTTGGAGTTTCATCATATTTTATACATTTTCAGCCTATTTTCAGTCACTGTGACCTTGACCTTTGACCTTCTTTCTCCAAAATCGATAGGGTTCCTCTTCTCCTCGTATTCAACAGTACTTCCAAGTTTCATGGCAATTGGATGTAAATTTTATGAACCAATTTTTCTAAAATTTTCAGTCTATTTTCGGTCACTGTGACCTTGACCTTTGACCTACTTTTTCCAAAATCAAAATAGTTCCTTCCCTTCAAAATTAAAAGAGGCTGTTACACATCTGTCCACTTTATGTAGAAATGTCACATTTAATAAAAAATCATTTTTTTCTAAAGCTGGAGGTAATTTCCTGACCCTCACCTATCTTTGACCACTTTTTATGAAAAAAAAATTAATTTTTCCAGCTGATCTAGCTTTTGTACAATTTTCAAAATAAGTAATAAAGATTAGATGTAGATATTGATGTTAAGAAAACTTTAACCACATGGTAAAAAATAAATGTTGACGACACCGACGACGACGGAATTTAGGATTGCAATGGCTTGCTTCCGCGGGGGAGACTAAATGTTTCGTCATTGATTGTTTTACCAACCATTTCTTTCATGTATTATTATTTCTTTATCTGTCGTTTTATCAAACTGCTTTAATTCTTCAATGCTTAGTTTACACACTAGATCAAGATATTTAGTCCTTATGTGATTTTCAGCTTTCATGAACTAATCGCGTAGCTCTTTCGGAAGTTTAAGTACGTCCATGATCGTAACCCTATGACCTGAAGTGATTGAAGAGTAACGGTGCCTTCGATTGCTCTAGGCTATAGAGTCCAAAGTCTAGTTTTGGTGATCGGGATGATCGATACCACTAGATGTACAAGCACTTTGCACTAATTACTTTATGAGAAAATTTAATGTTCATGTTTGTGCGGTTTTCCTTTTTTTTTCTTTTTTTTTTAAAATTTTTGGGAAAGTTCGTAAACAGACAAAAGTCAAACTAACTCACTAGATCGAGTCCATACACTATATCCAACAACATTTCGTCACAAGTAACTGGGTAATCAGAGTAGAAAACAAATTTTTTTTCAAAACAAACCGAAGAGCGAAAGTCGGTACGTGTTTTCATCAAGCTTAAACTTGGCTTTCAAAGTTTTATGAAGCAAATTGAAAGCATTTACACAAGGTGATCCAACCAATGCGATATACAGAAATAGAAAAAACGAAATAGATCAAGTACATAAAGAAAAGAATTAGTACTAACAGTCGATGAATAAGTTTTAATTTCAAAACAATATTACTTACACACAAAATAAATAGACCAACCAAAGGAGTTAAAGTTAAATGGACAAAGATATGTTTTAGCATTTTTCAAAAGTTGGGTGAGACCATATTTGGAATACAGTAGCTCTGTTTCGGTCAATGGCTCAGTCATTCATAAAACAAAAGAGACAATACTACTAGACAATGTAGAGAGAAGAGGTACAAATCTAGACAAAACTGGTATTCAAATTTAAGTTACACAGAACGTCTTCGGCATGGTATGTTTTGTTTGTAATTAAATAGGTTCTTTCGCCACTGTTATACAGAAGGCTTGGGCTGACATGAAAGAAATTAACAAATTTATAAATATAACCTACCATTTGTAACACCCTATGTCTCCAAGAAAAAGATACGGTACCAGGGATCATAAATACAAAATTTATCCTCCGCAAAAAACTGCATGACCAATATAAGAATATATAGATTTTGCCAGATATATAAAGTAGATATAAGGAACAACCTTCCAAATTACGTCTTTAAGAACAGGACAATAAATGCTTTGGAAAGCCAACTGAAAAACTATTGGACAGAATATCGAAGAAGTCCAAAAGTTATTTGAGTTGATGAAAAAGGACCATTCCATTTTGTACTTGCTTTCGATGTTTCGGAACGCGAATATCTTATCAGTGGACGTGAGTATCAGTAACGCCTAGTCCTTCCTAAACCCATCTTGTTCGTCTCTTAGCATTGTATCTACTGCCTCATCTATCCGGGCACAAACGATCTTACGAAGACTTGGAACAGAAAGTAACGATACTCCTCTCCAGTTGTCACAATTCTTCAATTAACAATGAAAGGAAATAGATTAAATACAAATGAGACAAAGTCTTTAGAAATACATGAGGAGTGAAGTTCCGTACGGTGACCCCTAGATGCATTTTTATCGGGGTCGTTTTAAGCTGGATTTGGGATGTTGACATTTACCCAATTTCCTTTCTTTTTCATATAGTAAAACCAGGCAACATGTTCTTTATCTTATCTTAATGTCACCACGAAGCCTTCAAAAATGAGGTTTGTTCATATACTATAGTAAGTTCAAGACGGTCCCTAGCACCGGTTTGAGCGGAAATCATTGCTAAATGCGGAGCAATGCTTCATCAATGTTGTTTTACTCATGGACGCGGGATCGTCAACATAAGATGATCCAGCAAAGTGTTCCTACAACCCTTGTCATCTGTTGCCCGATCAAAGACTCAAAGATGACAATCACAACATATAAACAATCATTGGGCGCTCATTGACTCCATTACAAGCAAATTTGGCATACAAAAATAGTAAGATATTGGCACTATAAACATTAAGGTCAGAACGACATTTGGAAATAACAAAAAATAAAATGCCAAAATTTGAAAGTTTGATAGTGTGTCCATATGAGATATTAAGAATCTAACACCAGGGGAAGTGAGAGACAGGAGAATCTCAGACACCCAAGGGTAAGATTTCCAGTCTCGGACGAAGCTTGCTGAGTCCGAGATGATTGAAATCTTACCCGAGGGTGTCTGAGATTCTCTTGTCTCGCACTTCCACTGGTGTTTGATTTTATTTCTCACTGTAATCACCCTAAAATATACTAAAATCCACACAAAAATGTCGTCCCCTTTCGTCTGCTTACACAAGGAGTTATGTCCCTTATGTAACGTCATAAAATCAATGTACACCCGAGCGCGCCATATTTTAAAAGTCGATTTTTCTTGTTTTTTCCATTGAAATGTTACTTCAAATGATATAACACTTTTATAATACGTAGATTAGATACACTTATGATAACTAATGAGGACAGATGTAGACTATAGACCCTTATATGCAAAACATGATATTTGCTGGTAAACTGCACGTGATTTTTTTGTCTTACACTAGTGTAAGACAAGGGAATCTCACACCGCTAAAAATAGGAACTGCTGTGTCTCAAAAGTGAGAAATGTTCAACATAGCTGAGCATACATCTCCCATACTGTTAATCTTTATAATGACTCCATACCAAAGGAGAGACAAACTGCTAAATCAACTATGAAAGGATATGGATTAAATGGACATGAGACAAAGTCTTTACAAATGTATGGTTAAACCAAGCAATGGAACAGCCTCTTATTTTTGTTTTTATCATGAAGTCACCATGAAGTTTTCAACAATTAGCTTAACTCATACCTCATAGTACGTTCAAATTGCAAGTCTCTTTTTCGGTATTTTGACAATGCTATCAATTTTCCCACACGTTTTTAAAAGACTGTCTTTTTGTTTGAGGTTTTGATATCGCCTTTGTGAAGTTCTGCGTTGTTGGAGTCAATTAAAGCAGCTTTGTTGTTCTGTAGTGATTTTATGGCGTTGTGGACACCAATACTAATTTACTAGTATTGATTTAGCAGCTGTCGTAGGATCTGCCGAAGATGATAGGTCTGTACAGTTAAAGACCTCTTTGAAGTAGTCTATCCATCGTTTGGCCGGTATTTCGTGTTGCCATGTTCGTTCTTGATATGTGTAGTTTAGGTTCTTACAGTACCACATAGTCACTGTGCCATTTTGTAGACTATCTTTATTTCACCCTTGTTGACAGCCTCTGCAGCTTCTTTGGGAAAAGATGACAAATTCAAGACTTTGCCAGCATACATTTTGACCTTTTTGTCCTTCATAATGTTGTAGTTTTTGCATCCTTGATTAACAGTAACTAATCGTTCAAGTTTTCCATTTTCTTCCGTGCTTACTTAGTAGGCCATAATTTATTCTTCTTAGGTAAGTACCCAAATGTATTTTTGCAGTCTTTAATAACCGCGATCCTCGTCTAAAATTATGTTCGCCCATGTTCTCAGGATTCGTTAGTTCTAAGTAAAACCCTGTTCTCACTGTTGGGATGTTGAATCGGGGTATATTCAATTTATATCTGATACTATGTTGTGGTGCATTCCTGGACTGAAGTTGTATTAATACTTGTGTGGTAGACCGGAAGCAACGGTAGATATATCACCAGCCTTATTCGGCTGCGCTAGGGAAGAACATCTCAGTTGGTTGATGTATTGACTGCCGATACAAGTCGTGAGTTAGATCCCTGGTCTACTGGGTGTTCCACCACACTGCACACAGTTGTTTGATATTTCTCAATCGTCCAGAGTAATAATTGTGAAACTTTTATACAGCCAGGAATTATGTTTTATATTTTGAACTTTAAATTTCTGATACATTGGACTACTATTTATAGATTTATAAATAAATCAAAGATAACTTCTTTAATATACAAAGTTCATAGTTATTATCATTCTAAAACTGATGTTATTTTAATGATAAAATGTAAAGAAATCATGTTTGTTTTTCTATTAATATATTCACTGTAACGTGTAATCAAAAGCTGTCAAATGTGAATTCTGGTGATGCCATTCATTACTGCTGGGGTAAGTGTTGTGAGGTTGCTAACGGAAACGCAATTTATCCGTAAAATGTTAGGGTGCTTCACGGGACTTGCAAATCAGAAGTATATGGCTAAAAAACTACATTGTTTTAGAGACCAGTCGACACCAAGTACAAGAGGGTGTATTATATCGACATTCGGGTCTCATAATTCATTTAACAGAAATCAGATGGACCTGTCCACATCAACTCCCCACGGAGTTAGACAATGTGAAATCAGATGGACTATCCACATGCACTTCCCCACAGACTTAGACAATATGAAATCAGATGGATTGTCCACATGCACTTCCCAACAGACTTAGATAATGTGAAATTAAATGGACTGTCCACATGCACTTCCCCGCAGACTTGGATAATGTGAAATCAGATGGACCTGTCCATATGAACTCCCCACGGAGTTAGACAATGTGAAATCAGATGCAACTGTCCATATCGACTCCCCACGGAGTAAGACAATGTGAAATCAGATTGACTTATCCACATGAACTCCCCATGGAGTTAGACAATGTGAATTCAGATCGACCTATCCACATGAACTCCCCGCGGAGTTAGACAATGTGAAATCAGATGGACGCATCCACATGAACTCCCCATGGAGTTAGAGAGTGTGAAATAAAATGGACCTATTAACATGAACTCCCCACGAAGTTAAACAATGTGAAATCATATGGACCTAACCATATGAACTCCCCAAGGAGTTAGAGAATGTGAAATCATACCGATCCATCCGTATGAACTCCCCACGGAGTCAAAAACGCAAAATCCGATGGACCTGTCCTCATGGACTCCCAACAGAGTAAGAAATTTTGAAATCAGATGGACTTTCTACATGCATTTCCCCATAGAGTTAGATAATTTGAAATCAGATGGATTTATCCATATGAACTCCTCACGGAGTTAGACAATGTGAAATCAGATGGACCTATCCAAATAATCTCCCAATGGAGTTAGACAATATGAAGTCAGATGGAACTGTGCGCATGAGGTCCCAACGGAGTTGTGCAATGTGATATCAGATGGACCTGTCGACATGAACTCCTCACGGAGTTAAGACAATGTGAAATCAGATGGACCTATCCACAAGAACTCCCCACAGAGTTAAACAATGTGATATCAGATGGACCTATCTACATGAACTCCCCGCAGAGTTAGACAATGTGAAATCAAATGGACCTGTCCATATGAACTCCCAACAAAGTTATACAATGTGAAATCAGGTGGACCTATCCACATGAACTCCCCAAGGAGTTGGATAATGTAATCAGATAGACCTGTCTAAATGAACTCCCCGCGGAGTTAAACAATGTGATATCAGATGGACCTGTCCACATGAATTCCCCACAGAATTAGATAATGTGAAACCAGATTGACCTGTCCACATGTGCTCCCCACGGACTTGGATAATGTGGAATCAGATGGACCTATCCACATGAACTCTCAACGGAGTAAGACATGTGAAATCAGATCGACCTGTCCAAATGGATTCTCCCACAGAGTAAGACAATGTGAAATCAGATGGTCCTGTCCACATCAACTCCCCACGGAGTTGGACAATGTGAAATCAGATGGGCATGTCCACATATACTCCCCACGGAGTTAGACAATGTGAATCAGATGGACCTGTCCACGTGTATTTGGAGAGTGTTCTGTTTAAAACTTATGATTTCAACAGAAATGCATTCGCTGAATGCATGGACAGAAGGGAATTTACTTTCAGGGGATGGGAAATGGACGAAAATATACAAACAAATGAAATGTCGAACAGAAGACATCTAAATAACAACAATCTGCTCCACAGAACCAAAAGTAGGGACATTATATAATCTACAAAGAGTGTGAAAATCTAAGACCTACAAATGTTAAATAATAATTTTAAGATTGTATTATTACTGCCTCTATCTGCTACCTATTCACATGTACTGATATCGTGTACAGTTACTGATAACCTTAAATGAGAGAACGAAATGAGATTCGAATGAAAAATATAATAATTTTGTTATAATGCTCATTGTTTTTTTCACGGAATCGAAGCTTTGAAAGTGCAATTTTATCAGCATAAGGTTTGATATTTTATGTTTAAAATGAAAAAAAAAGAATGATGTCTTTTGGGTGTCCTCTGATATTGAAGATGGATGAACTAAAGTCTTTCATTGACTATGTTTCCTCGTACCATCTGGCCATCAAATACATATAACCCGTTAAATTTGTGGGTTACTTGTTTCACAATATTCGTTTGTCTCTGGATATAATAATCATAACCAAGAGATACAAATTTTACGATTTAATACGTGTTCTTACTTCAAAAGTCAAACATAGAATAATCAACATAAAATACAACAAAGATAAATTTCAACAATAATCGATATAATCCCTTACGGGTTAAATGTCCATTCAATGGCCTTAAGAACCGAATTTGACATGCTAAATATTAAATAATTGATTTAGGATTATCTTGCCTTTTTCCGACAATGTTATGTAATGTTGCGGGATTAACTGTTAAAGGTATACAATGTCATTCAATTAAATAATTTATAAAATCAATAGGATCAATGAAAATCACAATTGTTCCAATAACGGGGTTTTTGACCGTGTCTATAGATTCCAATTTACTGTCTATAAAGCTTCTTAAGATTTCAATTTATTATTGTAAAACTAAAAATTAAACACAAAATGTCCAACAATTCTGGAACACATTTTCTCCCGGTTATATACACTTCAATATAACCAAAGATAGTCTCTCTTTTTCGACATTAATTACACCACAAAGGATGACCAAATATCAAATTCAGTGTTTTATTAACCACCAATTGTTGCATAAATTTTGATTTCTATCATCTTAAGTCATGCAAAGATGCTATTGCAGTGACATCCATTGTGAAGTCAGAATTTAGCATTTTTTGCCTGAAAAAATACTCAAGAATGATACAAAGAGTCCTTTTTGTTTGTTGGTAGATTCTTCACAATTTGAATAAAAATATCATGGAGAAAACTAGATATGTACCTAGTAGAATAACTATAAGCTGTGACTATCGATCAATCTGGATACCCCAGTTTATGTATTTTAAACGTTAGGTTGTAGGTTGAAACACAACCAATTTACACGCTTCCTCTGGTAGATCCTGCTTTTCTATGGATGTCTTGGTAAATGTTTGAAGATTCTCTGATTTTATTTCCCATTTGCTAGGTCTAAGTTTTTTTTTAAATGTTGATCCAAAAGTTGAAAGTCTCCTTTAGAAACATAACAACGAAAGTCCAGGGCGACTCTTACTCTTATTCTTATGAATCTTACTGAATAATTGTATATTGTCAAAATGGTCAAGAAAACTTAACATTTTTTTGTATAATGTTCTATTTCAGATCCAAAATAAAACAAATCATACGGTACTTTATTACTGCTTACATTGCAGGATAACAATGGTTTGGGGACATGGACAACTTCGGCTTTTATTGTCTGCGAAATAGTAGGACCTGGAATTCTGGCTCTCCCAAAAGCGGTTAACGATTCAGGTACTAAGTAAAACACTATTTTTGTAAAATGAGAATGTGTAAAATATTGATAATTTCAATGAATAATGTACTGAAAGTGCGCTATGGAAAAAACGGTTGAGAAGTGTGTCTTGTAGTTGTTTGGTGTTATAAAATTGCATCGTGGGTCAATCAGACGAAATAAACATAAGAAATTTCGAATTTACGCTAAAATTTTTGCGCCTTTAATTATTGGGCGATTCTGGACATACATTGTAGAATTTATTCATGAAAAGTAGTTTTTTTCCTGTTTCTATTGTGGAAACAGGAAAAAAAAATAACAGACTTTATAAAATTGACGTGCACCTATAATTTTTCCTACATGACAATCTTTAACTAAATTTTAATTGACGAAACACATGATCGCTACAAATAAATTAGATATAAATCACCTTAAGCTCAACAGTCTTACTGAAGAAATGAATTGATTTTTTTTTCGTATAGTAAAAGAACTTTTTTCCGAAAACGTACACGACTCAAAAGTCCCGTATTTTACGTTGCTTTTTTAATAGAAGAACGAAGTCTAAATGAAAATAATTTTATGCACAGAAACGAACATTTTGAAGCTACATGTGTATGTTTTTTTTTATGTATTTATGCCTATTTTCAGGATGGATTGGTCTTATTTTTCTTGGTATATGCAGTATTGCCTCAGCATACACAGGGGTTGTCCTGGGAAAAGCGTGGTTAATTGTGGAGAGCAGGAATCCACAATGTCAGGGATATATGGCGGATCCTTATCCAGTTATAGGCGAGCAGGCATATGGAAAATACGGCAGGTATAAACTATCAGTCGCCAAAGTATTCAGGAAATAATATCTATTATTATATTTTAATAAATAAGAGAAAATTTGATTGGATGAAAGCAATTATGAGACTAATAAATAATTCAGATGTTTGGGCAAACAAACTCGATATTACATCACATCACACTCGATATTATATCATCATTATATTACATCACAGTGGAAACAACCCTATTGTTTCCCAATGAACAATCGGGATATGACTTCACAGCGGTTAAACAACCCTGTTGATTCTAAAAAGAAACTAGCAAAATATATCAATCTCTATTGTGACATTCAAACTTAACGACCTTTTGATGTGGAATTAATGAAAACAATTATTTCCCTTTGTTGATGCAAAATATCCAGATTTGTCAACCTTTGGGTGTTTCCCTTAACAGCGGGTCATGATTGTATAACGTAAACCAGGCGTTCAAAGTTCAATAGATCATCTTCCGTTTTTACTCTAGAATTTGCATTGGTTAAAAATTACAGATTTTAATTAAAAGTGCTGACAACTGTATACTACCTGGAGTTATACTTTGTTTTAATGTGTGGCCTTTTGAACTTTCAACGCATTTTCCCGTATATTCAGGAAAATTTAGTGAAACAAATTAGTATATAGTAAATTCAATACATTGAAAAACACGTAACGAAAACATGCATTTGTACATATTTTGTCTCATGTATCGTTACAATTACTCCATGTCCCTTTATTTGTTCAGTAACCAAAATGTTCAAACAGAAATGTATCTCCTGCAGTGTGGAGTCCGTAAAAAGATTCCGCGTGAGAGAAATGTGTGCTCTTCATATGTTTCAGTTATGGTGTACTTGTTCTCATGTTGATATAGGGGCCTGGGTGGCCGAGTGGTTAAGGTAGTTCTACTACCTATACAACCACTGTAGTCTATCACCACAACGGTGTGAGTCCGCGCCCCACTTTGTACATTACAAAAAAGGTGCATTCGAATTACAATCGTGAGTGATAAGGTATGTCAGTTACCATCCCAAGGTCGGTGGTTCTCTCCGGGCACTCCGGCTTCCTCCACCACTACAACTGACCGCCATGCGATAGCTGAAATACTATCATATATTTAAGTTCACAGTAACTTCGGTATTTAGTTATTATGGATATATTTTCCTATTTTCAAAACTTTGGCATTTATTTTTTGTAATTTCAAAATGTTATTCTGACCACCTGTTTATAATGCACGCATCTCAATATTTAATAATGCCAAGTTTTCTTGCAATTGACTCAATGACTGTCCTGTGGTTGTTTATATGTTGTGGTTGTCTTCTATTGGTCTGTTTGTCACATGTGCATTTACTTCATATCCTTTCATTGTTTATTTAATTAAGGAGGCCCACTCGTCACATTTTTGAATTTTTGTCAGATTTCGGGAACTTTTCTGTTTTTTTTCCAGTTAAATGGCTTAAAGAATTTTGCACACGGACCCCAACTTTCTATTTCATGAATGTGTTCTATAAGTAAAATTAAGACAGCTGACAAGTTTTCAAAAAATGCGTGATATAACTGCCTAGCTTTTAGACAAAAAATAATCCTGATGTAAAACTTATGGAAAATCCAGAGAAATCCATTTCCCGCAATTTTTTTAATGTCTTGTATCTCCGTTAAAAGCACACAGACCTATAAATTTCTTTTTACCATTTCATTTAGTCTACAATGCTCAATAACTTAAAATAGGTTTCAAAAAATCCTTGATAAAACAACATCCTTAAAACAGGGGTGACGACCAAAGAACCGGCAATTTCAAATTACATAAAGACAGTAATCCAAGTACCAAGGTGACAACCAAAACACCTGACTTCTAAATTGCATACAAAACTGTGTCTAACGATTCTTAATTGTATACGCACAGTCGTGATGGCTAATTAACACACCTCAGAATCCCATACAAACAAAAAGAGTTTTAGGGGGTGAAACAACGGCAGTAGAATACCGAAGGAACAAAGGGGTGAAATTCACAAAAATCGAAGTCCAAAGACAGGGCAAAAACGAGAGCACAGAAAACAATGACGTTAGACACAAAAAAAAATTGACGCCAGACAGACACAAAGCACAGAACCATGAATATTGTTCACCTCTTGTTGAAGACCCTCAGGCGACATCATGTTTTTATACTATAGGGAAACGGGATAGAGAAAGGGGAGGTTTGGGTAGCCATAAGCCGGTTTAACCCTACCACTGGCTTTTGCAAGTGCCGGTACCAAGTCCGGCTGTCCCGAGTTCCTATCGTTGTCTTTTTTTCTTATACGTGTTTTTCTTGTGTAGTTCCCTTGCAAATTGTTGCATGTAATTATAATTTTCAGCCATTGTAGGTGTTTCCTGTCATCCATTTTTTAACATCAAGTTGTAGACAGAAATAAAAGCTCTGTCCTTGATAAACTGGAGTTTCCTATGCGTTTCGTGTGCGTCTTTGTCACATGTACATTCACTCAATATCCTTTCATCTTTCCTACTGACTACCAAAGTACCTGTCTATCCAAAAACACATAAAAACAGAGATGACAACCAAAACACATGTTTTCACGCCACGGTATAGCTGAAATATTGCTTAAGTTGGCATTCAACATCAATCAATCAATCGATCAACCAAAACACCTGCAATTTGAAATTCCACAAAAAACAGAGGTGACGATCAAAATAAAAGCAATGTAGAACCAAACGAAAAAAGTTATTACATTGATATTTGATATTTCGCGAAAGTAAGGTGGTAAAATTTTATTTAAAGTCAATATAAATAAAAACAAGTACAAAACAAGCTCTGAAGAGCTTTTGACGGACATGCGTGTTTGCGCTGTGTTGTCCGGGTCAAATAAATTTATTATGATAGTCAGTTTATCATTATTTTATGGGGTTTGTCTCTTTGGTTGTTTTGATATATGCACATACACCATGCATTGCTGCATGTGTATTACATATTATAGTATCTCTAAAAAGAGATCAATAAAAACAGCATGTAGACTAGTATTTGTATTTAATTCGAATATTTCCGAATATTTTAAATGTTATTTTAAGGTATCTCGTATCATCTTCTGCAAACTTTACCCTGGTCTGCATGTCGATGGTTTTTTTGGTATTGGCTGCAGACAATGTAGACCACATGATGAGAGAGTCTGAAATACGTCAGATACCCTTCTGCTACTGGATCATCATACTGACTGTGTTAATGATTCCAGTTCTCTGTCTTGGGACGCCATCTAATGTTTGGTTCTGGTAGGTGTTTTTTTTTTAATTTTACATAAGTAAAGAAGCGGAAGATACAAAATGTATTTGGATATTAGTCCAGTAAACTAATAATGCATAAATTTTTATTTTGTTCACTTTTCATCTTTGAGTTGACGGTCTTCAAAACGTTAAGATTTTATCTGCACTGAAGAGACATAAGTTGTCGAAATGCGCATATGCAGAAACTTAATTCACAGTAACCTCGGTATTTAGATATACATTGAATATCTTAATAATTTTCTGATGTCCGATTAAAATAAAGGTTTGGAGAATAACTTCAGAAACATATCACGTGCGTTGAGTATTTTATATGCAATTTCAATAGCAATATATGCTTTCCTAGTTCAGGGTTATATTGTGCAGAAGTATAGTCATATAATATTGGTGTTTTTATTGCACAAAAGTAGAATGCGTCAGGGTCACTTCAATTCAGCGAAGACAGTGAATCCCCATAAAATATTTCAATCTCTGATGTTAAGGGTATAAGAAATAATTAAAGCATCGCTTCTAGAATAAATCGGTACTGCAGACATGATAAATCAGGCATTCATACGTTCAGGTTTACAATTAAGGCATCAAGACAGATGAAAAAGAAACATTAGGAGGTGCTTGTTCTTTCAGATCTACTTAATTGTTAAATGGAGTACAAAGGTCTGTATAATCAATTAATGATGAGAGTGAACTTGCAAAAAGTGTAAACATTTTTATTATGTTTGTGCATATGTAGACTACTATATTCATATGAGATATCATTTAGGAGGTTGACCATTGGTGTGGCCATATCAATTGTTATCGGTTGTATTATGTTAATGGTAGAAGTTCTACTTCATGTGAACAGTGCCAACCATGCTCCGTCTCCTTCAACAGATTTTTTCTCCATCTTTTCTACTTTTGGAACTGTAGTTTTTGCATTTGGAGGACATCCTGCACTACCTACAATACAGACAAATATGTCGAATAAAGAGAACTTCAAGTGGGCCTGTTTCGTTGGATATATGGGTAATGAAGTATTTAAATAGCAAATAATTTTTTTATAATCTGAGTGTGTATTTTAATACATTTTGGTCGAAAGCAAAAATTAGTCAACAAAAGTTATTCCATTTACCCTTGAATTGGTTCTTATGCAGGGGCATTTTCAAAATAAACTTAAAATCGTGAAAATTGGTATCTGGCACGTGTACTTTCTGTGATTAAAATTAATATATGCCACACTTGTGTGCTACCAGACATATCAGTAGTCAAACACGGCTCTAAATAGCCTTTTATGTCCATTTAAACCATTTTACAGTGTTTGGGAAGATGTTGCTAGTGTGTAAACATTGGCTCTTTCAAATGGCAGTTAGTTAATTTTGGTTCTAGGGTGTTATACAGTGAATTTTAACAAACAATCTAGAGAAATTATCAATGGTGAATAAAAGGATATGGAGTAAATGCACATGAGACAAAGTCTCTACAAATACATGGTAAAAAACAAGCAAAGGAACAACGCTTTTATTGTTGTTCTTCATCTTGAAGTCACCATGAGGCCTTCAACAATGAGCTTCAACTGTGAATTCGGGTGATGAGTGGCCGAATTTTTTATCTAAAAATTGTCAAATCCGGTAGTAAGGTCAAATCCGGTAGAGGAAACACAATTGGCTTTTAAAGGGATATCCCATAGCGGTCCACAAGATGATGATGTCGGGTTAGCATGGACAACTTTTACTTTAAATTCTAAACAGAAATCGTACAGACGATTAATTTGACTGTACTTTTGTTACTTTTAAGATTACTTTTTCCCCTGATTTCTGGTGTGTGTTTTTCAGTTCTTTTTTATCTTTGTTGATCAAGAATATTGTGCAAACTTTCAAACGTTTTTATAAAGCTCACTTCATTTGTCAATATCGTGATGAATAACTTCAGAAATCCGATTTAAGATCCCAGAGAAAAAAGCCTTAACACAAAGGTAAACTTCAGTGTGATGAACGCCTTAACGCCAAGAAAAAAGTTTTGCGCGTGTTTTATCAAATTTCTAAACTTTAGGATGGCCTTAGGGACTAACAGTACACCAAATAGAGGCACTGATCCAGTGTTGATAAAATAACATATATCAAAAATGCAGAAAGATTTAGCTCTGAAAAATACTTTTTGATAATTTATGTGTCATCAGAGCTGATAAAATAATAACAATTGAAAGACCAGAAAACAAAATATGTTTGAAAAAAAACAACGGCAGTAGAACACCTATTGAACAGAGCACAATACTGAATAAATCACAGACAAGGCAAAAACGAGAACACCTAGACGGAAGACCAAAAAACACCACACACCCAAGAAACACAAAAAACAACAAATACAACACTCAAAACTGTAGTACTAACAGTGTGAACTCTAAAAAAACACTCTGACATCAGGTACCCCGGAAGGGTAAGCATATCCTACTCTGAATACAGCATCCGTCACACTCCAGGTCAAAGTCAAAATCGGTATTGTCAAATCCGGGAGAACATGAATTTAGCACAAAAATGTTCGTTCTCATCTATGAAACCGACATTTCGCATCTATCTTTGATGTCGTTGTGGCTAGAAAGGGATGAATAACATAAAAAGCCTTAATTTAAAGACAAAATCAGCATACGAATGAAGACTATTTCGACAACAAATGTCGTAAATTGTCATTCCCGTATGAATTGTTAATTGGGTGCACGTACCAGCAGAAAATTTTGATAATCCATGGAATGAAATGCAGTTTTCTGTTAATACACTAGTTTTTTTTAAATTTTTAATCCAAGGATTTTCCATACCAAAGTGTGACTGAATATATCTCACCCTCCGGATATTTGGAATATCAAATTAACAACAGTTTTGTTGTAATGTAAATGTCATGGTTAAATATTGTAAGTACACCAGGAACATGGTTTTACTTTTATTTGACATTATTTCAGTTTCATATACTTTCGTTTAATTTTTTATTATACGTTTAGAAGAACAAGTAAATTTGGAATTTAGTTACATAATTTGTAACCACCGGGTCGATGTATACTAAAAGGGTGTTCAATTCAAAAGCCAGAGAAACGGTTTTATTTGGAAACTTGCAATATCTTTAAACATAGAAAACTTGTTTAAAACTTGTATTTCCCTTGTTCAGATCTATGTTCTTGGTTGATATTAGATTTTTTATTTAGATTCTATTGGTTATTCGTTCTCGGTCAGTCTTAACAAATCTTCTGATTTTGATCTTTTTGGTTTGTTCTGTACTGAAATAAAATGGGATCTGCAGGTACAAAATTTACAGTAACTTCGGCGTTTAGTTATTTGAACGTAACCATTGTTTTCATGCCTCTATTGTTGAAATTTTAAACTCTTTAGGTATTCACCATCCCAGTGAAACGATAGCGCTGGACGAATTCTTTACCTGTAATATCTAAAATTTAGAGAGAAAAAATATTGAAAACTAAAGGTGCATCTTAATCGTTTAGAGCTCTAGTTGATATTGGCTAATTAAGATCCTATTGGCTATTTGTTCTCTGTCACCTTTTATGCATCATTAGAGTTTTGCTCTTTTAATTTTTTTTTCATTTGATCTGCACGAAATAGACATTAGTTGTCTACATGGCCATCTGCAGAAAGTAACACGAAAGAGACACGGGTTATAGTAATGGCCATATGCAGAAACTAACACGAAAGAGACATGAGTTATAGAAATGTCCATCTGCAGAAACTAACACGAAAGAGACACGGGTTATAGTAATGGTCATATGCAGAAACTAACACGAAAGAGACACATGGGTTATAGAAATGTCCATCTGCAGAAACTAACACGAAAGAGACACATGGGTTATAGAAATGGCCATATGCAGAAAGTAACACGAAAGAGACACATGGGTTATAGAAATGTCCATCTGCAGAAACTAACACGAAACAGACATGGGTTATAGAAATGTCCATCTGCAGAAACTAACACGAGAGACACATGGGTTATAGAAATGGCCAGGTTATAGAAATGGCCATATGCAGAAACTAACACGAAAGAGACACATGGGTTATAGTAATGGCCATCTGCAGAAACTAACACGAAAAAGACATGGGTTATATATAGTCTCTAACATTGTTTCCAGTTTATTACGTTTATTTCTCACATCGAGATAGTTAAATTTTCACATTTTAAAGTTCGAGGTTTATCCGAGAACTTTAAAATGTGAAAATTTAACTATCGAGATGTGAGAAAGTATCGTAATAAACCGGAAAACAATGTTAGAGATTTTTTCTCTAATTCGTACTCAGTTTATTTGACGTAAAGCGATCTCCGTAGTCTGAAGTCTCAAGTATGCCGCCATTTTGTTGCTATCATCGTTGCTATGTCTATTATTGCGCCTTTCATTAAAAGGGGTGTTAAGTGTAATATTTTTGATAAAAATGTCATATTATCAATAAATTGAGATATCTTAGTCATAAAAATGCGAAAACCAGTTCGCTAGACAATGATGCAGGTGTTAATTTCATCAACATCCGGTTGCACTATTTCTAGAAACTGACACTGATTGACCAATCAGCAAGTGAGATCAATTTCTAAACATGTTGATTATTAATCTCATCTAACATTATTTGGGAAGTATTTATTTTGAACAAGAATTAGAGAAAGAAATGTCCATCTGCAGAAACTAACACGAAAGAGACACGGGTTATAGTAATGGCCATATGCAGAAACTAACACGAAAGACACATGGGTTATAGAAATGGCCATATGCAGAAACTAACACGAAACAGACATGGGTTATAGAAATGTCCATCTGCAG
>MJUU01028313.1:7968-25151 GCA_002080025.1 Modiolus philippinarum
CAAATGCTCATTTGTCCATGAAACCAAATTTCAGACCTTTTTCCAAAGAAAATTTGGGCAGGGATTCGCCTTATATCCTTTTCAATACATATTTCTCAAAAACCAATTTTTTTAATCAGAAAACTCAATTTTTCTACAAAAAAAAATACATTTATGGTTTTGTTTCCATGACAAACAAGTGCTCTTTTGTCCATTACACCCAATTTCAGGCCTCTTTCCAAAAAAAAAAATGGCCATGAGTTCCCCTTCTAAGCTTTGTAATACTTATTTCTCAAAATTCCTTCTTTTTTATCATAAAACCTGATTTTCAACAAAAAAAAATTCTTGTTTTGTTTCCATGGCAACCAAATGCTCTTTTGTGCATTAACTCCCTATTTCAGACCTCTTTCCAAAGAAAATTTCGGCAAAGGTTTCCCTTATATCCTATGTAATTCATATTTCTCAAAATTCCTTTTTTATCGGAAAACTCAATTTTTCAACCACAAAAAAAATACGTTTCTATTTTGTTTCTATGGCAAACAAGTGCTCTTTTGTCCATTACACCCTATTTCAGACCCTTTCCAAAAAATTTGGGCATGAGTTCCCCTTCTAAGCTATGTTATACATATTTCTCAAAATTCCTTCTTTTTTATCATAAAACCTGATTTAAAAAAAAAAAAAAAAATAAGTGTCTAGTTTTGTTTCTATGGCAAACAAGTGCTCTTTTGTCCATTACACCCTATTTCAGACCCTTTCCAAAAAAAAATTTGGCACGAGTTCCCCTTATAAGTTATGTAATACATATTTCTCAAAATTCCTTCTTTTTATCAAAAATCTGATTTTTCAAAAAAAAAAAAAATTTTGGCTTTGTTTCCATGGCAACCAAATGCTCATTTGTCCATGAAACCCAATTTCAGACCTCTTTCCAAAGAAAATTTGGGCAGGGGTTCGCCTTATAACCTATTTAATACATATTTCTCAAAAACCAATTTTTTAATCAGAAAACTCAATTTTTCTACAAAAAAAATACTTTTATGGTTTTGTTTCCATGACAAAGAAGTGCTCTTTTGTCCATTACACCCAATTTCAGGCCTCTTTCCAAAAAAAAATGGGCATGAGTTCCCCTTCTAAGCTATGTAATACATATTTCTCAAAATTCCTTCTTTTTTTATCATAAAACCTGATTTTTCAAAAAAAAATAAGTGTATGGTTTTGTTTCCATGGCAACCAAATGCTCTTTTGTGCATTAACTCCCTATTTCAGACCTCTTTCCAAAGAAAAGTTCGGCAGGGGTTTCCCTTATAACCTATGTAATTGATATTTCTCAAAATTCCCTTTTTTATCGGAAAACTCAATTTTTCAACAAAAAAAAAAATACGTTTCTATTTTGTTTCTATGGCAAATAAGTGCTCTTTTGTCCATTACACCCTATTTCAGACCCTTTCCAAAAAAATTTGGGCAAGAGTCCCCCTTATAAGTTATGTAATACATATTTCTCAAAATTTCTTCTTTTTTATCATTAAACCTGATTTAAAGAAAAAAAAGGTTTTGGCTTTGTTTCCATGGCAATTAAATGCTCTTTTGTCCATGAAACCCAATTTCAGACCTCTTTCCAAAGAAAATTTGGGCAGAGGTTCGCCTTATAACCTATTTAATACATATTTCTCAAAAACCCATTTTTTAATCAGAAAACTCAATTTTTCTACAAAAAAATATTTTTATGGTTTTGTTTCCATGACAAACAAGTGCTCTTTTGTCCATTACACCCAATTTCAAGCCTCTTTCCAAAAAAAAAAAAAAAAAATGGGCATCAGTTCCCCTTCTAAGCTATGTTATACATATTTCTCAAAATTCCTTCTTTTTTTATCATAAAACCTGATTTTTCAAAAAAAAATAAGTGTCTAGTTTTGTTTCTATGGCAAACAAGTGCTCTTATGTCCATTACAACCTATTTCAGACCCTTTTCAAAAAAAAAAAAAAATTGGCAGGAGTTCCCCTTATAAATAACTAAATACCGAAGTTACTGTGAATTTTGATTCTGCATATGCGCATTTCGACAACCTATGTCTCTTCAGTGCAGATAAAATATAAACGCTTGGAAGACCATAAAGTCAAAGATGTTTAAAAACTGATAGAGAACAAATTACCAAATATGATCTAAATAGAAAGCCAAAGTTATGTAATACATATTTCTCAAAATTCCCTTTTTTATCACAAATCTGCTTTTTCAACAAAAAAAAAAGTTTTGGCTATGTTTCCATGGCAAGCAAATGCTCATTTGTCCATGAAACCAAATTTCAGACCTTTTTCCAAAGAAAATTTGGGCAGGAATTCGCCTTATAACCTATTTAATACATATTTCTCAAAAACCAATTTTTTAATCAGAAAACTCAATTTTTCTACAAAAAAAAAAATACATTTATGGTTTTGTTTCCATGACAAACAAGTGCTCTTTTCTCCATTACACCCAATTTCAGGCCTCTTTCCAAAAAAAAAATTGGGCATGAGTTCCCCTTCTAAGCTATGTAATGCATATTTCTCAAAATTCCTTCTTTTTTTATCATAAAACCTGATTTTTCAAAAAAAAAATAAGTGTATGGTTTTGTTTCTATGGCAACCAAATGCTCTTTTGTCCATTACACCCTATTTCAGACCATTTCCAAAAACAATTTGGGCAGGGGTTCCCCTTATAACCTATGTAATACATATTTCTCAAAATTCCTTCTTTTTTATCATAAAACCTGATTTTTCAAAAAAATAAGTTTCTGGTTTTGCTTCCATGGCAACCAAATACTCTTTTGTCCATTAAATCCAATTTCAGACCTCTTTCCAAAGAAAATTTGGGCAGGGGTTCCCCTTATAACCTATGTAACAGATATTTCTCAAAAGCCCATTTTTTAATCAGAAAACTCAATTTTTCTAAAAAAAAATTGTTTCCATAACAAACAAGTGCTCTTTTGCCCATTACACCCTTTTTCAGACCAGTTCCAAATACAATTTTGGGCAGGGGTTCCCCTTATAAGCTATGTAATACATATTTCTCAAAATTCCTTCTTTTTTATCATAAAACCTGATTTTTCAAAAAAAAAATAAGTGTATAGTTTTGTTTCCATGGCAACCAAATGCTCTTTTGTGCATTAACTCCCTATTTCAGACCTCTTTCTAAAGAAAATTTCGGCAGGGGTTTCTCTTATAACCTATGTAATTCATATTTCTCAAAATTCCTTTTTTATCATAAAACTAAATTTTTCAACCAAAAAAAAAATACGTTTCTATTTTGTTTCTATGGCAAACAAGTGCTCTTTTGTCCATTACACCCTATTTCAGAACCTTTCCAAAAAATTTGGGCATGAGTTCCCCTTCTAAGCTATGTTATACATATTTCTCAAAATTCCTTCTTTTTTATCATAAAACCTGATTTTTCACCAAAAAAAATGAGTGTCTAGTTTTGTTTCTATGGCAAACAAGTGCTCTTTTGTCCATTACACCCTATTTCAGACCCTTTCCAAAAAAAAAAATTGGCAGGAGTTCCCCTTATAAGTTATGTAATACATATTTCTCAAAATTCCTTCTTTTTATCACAAATCTGATTTTTCAAAAAAAAAAGTTTTGGCTTTGTTTCCATGGCAACCAAATGCTCAATTGTCCATGAAACCCAATTTCAGACCTCTTTCCAAAGAAAATTTGGGCAGGGGTTCGCCTTATAACCTATTTAATACATATTTCTCAAAAACCAATTCTTTATTCAGAAAACTCAATTTTTCTACAAAAAAAAATATATTTATGGTTTTGTTTCTATGACAAACAAGTGCTCTTTTGTCCATTACACCCAATTTCAGGCCTCTTTCCAAAACAAAAAACAAAAAAAATGGGCATGAGTTCCCCTTCTAAGCTATGTAATACATATTTTTCAAAATTCCTTCTTTTTTTATCATAAAACCTGATTTTTCAAAAAAAAAATAAGTGTATGGTTTTGTTTCCATGGCAACCAAATGCTCTTTTGTCCATTACACCCTATTTCAGACCATTTCCAAAAACAATTTGGGCAGGGGTTCCCCTTATAACCTATGTAATACATATTTCTCAAAATTCCTTCTTTTTTATCATAAAACCTGATTTTTCAAAAAAATAAGTTTCTGGTTTTGCTTCCATGGCAACCAAATACTCTTTTGTCCATTAAATCCAATTTCTGACCTCTTTCCAAAGAAAATTTGGGCAGGGGTTCCCCTTATAACCTATGTAACAGATATTTCTCAAAAGCCCATTTTTTAATCAGAAAACTCAATTTTTAAGTAAAAATGTTTCCATAACAAACAAGTGCTCTTTTGCCCATTACACCCTTTTTCAGACCAGTTCCAAATACAATTTTGGGCAGGGGTTCCCCTTATAAGCTATGTAATACATATTTCTCAAAATTCCTTCTTTTTTATCATAAAACCTGATTTTTCAACAAAAAAAATAAGTTTCTGGTTTTGTTTCCATGGCAACCAAATGCTCTTTTACCCATTAAACCCAATTTCAGACCTCTTTCCAAAGAAAATTTGGGCAGGGGTTCCCCTTATAACCTATGTAATAGATATTTCTCAAAACCCCATTTTTTAATCAGAAAACTCAATTTTTCTACAAAAAAATTGTTTCCATAACAAACAAGTGCTTTTTTGTCCATTACACCTAATTTCAGACCCTTTCCAAAAAAATTTGGGCAGGAGTTCCCCTTATAAGTTATGTAATAACCTATGTAATTCATATTTCTCAAAATTCTTTTTTTTAATCAGAAAACTCGATTTTTCAACCAAATAAAATATGTTTCTATTTTGTTTCTATGGCAAACAAGTCCTCTTTTGTCCATTACACCCTATTTCAGACCCTTTCCAAAAAAAATTTGGGCAAGAGTTCCCCTTATAAGTTATGTAATACATATTTCTCAAAATTCCTTCTTTTTATCATAAAACCTGATTTTTAAAAAAAAAAGGTTTTGGCTTTGTTTCCATGACAACCAAATGCTCATTTGTCCATGAAACCCAATTTTAAACCTCTTTCCAAAGAAAATTTGAGCAGGGGTTCGCCTTATAACCTATTTAATACATATTTCTTTTTAATCAGAAAACTCATTTTTTCTACAAAAAAATACATTAATTATGGTTTTGTTTCCTTGACAAACAAGTGCTCTTTTGTCAATTACACCCAATTTCGGGCCTCTTTCTAAAAAAAAATTGGGCATGAATTCCCCTTCTAAGCTATGTAATACATATTTCTCAAAATTCCTTCGTTTTTGACATAAAACCTGATTTTTCAACAAAAAAAAATAAGTGTCTGGTTTTGTTTCCATGGCAACCAAATGCTCTTTTGTCCATTACACCCTATTACAGACCATTTCCAAAAACAATTTTGGCAGGGGTTCCCCTTATAAGCTATGTAATACATATTTCTCAAAATTCCTTCTTTTTCATCATAAAACCTGATTTTTAAAAAAGATAAGTTTCTGGTTTTGTTTCCATGGCAACCAAATGCTCTTTTTGTCCATTAAACCCAATTTCAGACCTCTTTCCAAAGAAAATTTGTGCAGGGGTTCCCCTTATAACCTATGTAATAGATATTTCTCAAAAACCCATTTTTGAATCAGAAAACTCAATTTTACTAAAAAAAAAATTGTTTTCCACAACAAACAAGTGCTCTTTTGTCCATTACACCCAATTTCAGACCATTTCCAAAAAAAAAACAAAAACAAATGCGGACAGGAGTTCCCCTTCTAAGCTATGTAATACATATTTCTCAAAACTCCTTCTTTTTTTATCATAAAACCTGATTTTTCAAAAAAAAATAAGTTTTTGGTTTTGCAACCAAATGCTCTTTTGTTCGTTAAAGCCAATTTTAGACCTCCTTCCAAAAACAAATTGGGCAGGGGTTCCCCTTATAACATACGTGATATGTATTGCTGTAATAAAAATATAATCATTAGCATAAACTAATTTTCTCAAAATTTCCATTTTTTGTTTTGTTTCCATGACAACCGAAGTTATTTTGAAATTTCCAATGCTGTATAACCCTTCTTTTCATTATAAACATCTTTCCTATGAAGTTTCATGGAGCTAGCATTAAAAGTTTTTGAGATACAGTGAGAAATATAGTGAAAAATATCCAAAATTTCATTTTCCCATAGGGTTCACATTGGCGACCTCACCCCTTTTTGAACCCCAAATGTACCCTTAATGAACCCCCTTTTGAAAAATTTTTGTCTCTTGCACAACTAGATATATGGGGCTACTTCCCACAAGGTTTGAAAGTTCTAGTTCTGATGGTCTCTGAGATCCGCTTCGGACAACTTCATCCGGACGAGGATAAAGAAAGAAAGAAGAATAAAAACGAGTGATGATATGTTTGCATGCAAACACAAGTCACCCAAACCAGATTCCATACTCAATTGCTCTTTGAAAGAATGTTGTGTTGTAAATTTATTACCAATGATTGTAATAATGTTTTCGGAGTTTTTGCTTTTTTATTCCTCATAACAGAATTAGTGTTTAAAATTCATTATGTTTTCGTCTATCAGTGCTAGTAGTGCTTTGATTCGCAGGTTAAAATATTTTCTTTATTGCGTCAGAAAGGAAGTTGCGTCATAATGTTCTCATTATTGATTCTTCACTGAAACCAATATTCCAAGCTTAATATGCGTATTTATTGATCTTTTAACATGAAATAAAGTTTTGGGGAGAGACCTTGACCTTTGACCTTGACCTCATTTTGAAGGTCCAGTCTTCCTGAACATTTTGTATGTTGAATGTCTGTTTGTATCTTCAAATGTATTTGAGCTATAAGCAAAAAACCTCAAAATCGGATATCAAAATTGGTTTTTGGTCCATAGGTCGAAAACGGTTGGTCCAATAATTTTGGACCCAATGTAACAAATGTAGATCTTAACAAGACACACATTTTTGCAGCTATCTATTACCGTGTAAGAGTTATAACAAAAACAAGGTCTAGGGTCAAAGTTCATAGTGACCAATGACCTTTGACCTTGGCATTTTTAAATGTAACACATATCCTTTAAGTTGAATGGAAAAGGTTCCAGGTTTCTATCTCTTACCGTTTTCGAGAAAAAACATGCTTAAAGATATGACGAAATTTTCAAGGGGCATAACTAACGAAGGGTTGACCAGAGAGTTTCGGTCCAAATGTAACGAATGTCCGTCATGACCTAACACACATTTTGTCATTACATTTAATCATCTATCTTTTACGGTTTCAGAGTTATTCCAATAAGAATGTTTGAGGTCAAAGTTCAAAGTGACAAATGACCGTGGTCATTTTGGAAATTTTTATACCTTCCTGCACATCTTGAGGTTGGTATCTACAATGGTTCAAAGTTTCATAAGTTTGGTCCATCCATCTCTCAGAAAATGTTTGGACAATGTTTGAAAAATCAATGAGGAATAATAATAATAATAACGAGTGATAATGTGTTTGCAAGCAAACACAGAAGTCGCCCAACCAGAACTTATTCATTAATGTTCTTTGAAAGAACAATGAGTCCTCAATTTAAGAATTCGGTCTTAAGTTATCGTGATTCTGTCTATCAGTGATATCAGTATTTTTGATTAACTTGTACACACTCTTTGATTGCATCAGAAAATTCATTTCTATTTATATATTATGAAGTAAGGCATTTCCTCTATGGTGTGTAATTATATTATAATTTCAAATTATATTTAAATACATACATGTTTCATTGAATTTTGACCACCCATTTTTGAGAAAACTAGTACGTCAATTGTTCCAAAAACAATTGATAAGTCTTTCACGAAAGTTGCGTCATAGTATTATCATAAATGATCAACAATTTAAGTTTAACTTGTACATTTACTGATACTTTTATGCGAAATAAAGTTTTGGCTTTGACCTTGGACTTTGACCTTGACCTCATTTTGAAGGTCACATCTTCCTTTACATTTTGTGTATTAAATGTCTCTTTGTATCTTCAATGGTATTTGAGCTATAGGCAGAAAACCCGAAATCAGACATCAAAAATCGATTTTTGGTCCATAGGCCCAAACCGGTTGGTCCAATAATTTTGGACCCAATGTAACAAATGTAGATCTAAACAAGACACATATTTTTGCTATTACATATTATCAGCCATCTACTACAGTTTATGAGTTAATCCAATGACAAGGTCTAGGGTCAAAGTTCAAAGTGACCAATGACCTTTGACCTTGGCATTTTTAAATGTAACACATATCACCTAAGTTGAATGGAAAAGGTTTCAGGTTTTTATCTCTAACCGTTTCGAGAAAAAACTACTTAAAAGATGTGACGAAACTTTCAAGAGGCATAACTCCTGAACGGTTGACCATAGAATTTCGATTCAAATGCAAGAAATGTCCGTCATGCCCTAACTAAAATTTTTGTCATTACATTGTATTAGTTATCTTTTACAGTTTCCGAGTTAATCCAATAATAAGATTTGGGGTCAAAGTTCAAAGTGACCAATGACGGTGGTCATTTGGAAAATTTCAACACCTGATTGCACATCTTTGGGTGGTGATCTACCCTCCTATGAAGTTTGGTTATGATTGGACAAGGGGTTTCTGAGAACTGGGTTGGACAAGATGATGGAAAGAGGGGGAAAAATAATAATAAGAAACGGTGCAAAAACAATAAGTCGCCAAACTTTGTTTGGGGGACTTAATAAGAAACAGAGTAAACACAATAAGTCACCAAACTTCGTTTGAGGACTTAAAAAGAAACGCAACAAATTCATCCGGACGAGAATAAAGAAAGAAAGAAGAATAAAAATAAGAAACGCAACAAAAACAATAAGTCTCCCAACTTCGTTTGGGAGACTTAATAATGATAAAACACCAGAAAAAGCCTTTTAATCGTGGCTCAAAAAAACACCCAGATATTTTAATTTTTCGTACTACTTGTAGCCATTGCGCAACACTTTGTTTTATTATTATTTGTAATATCTAGTTTTTAAGTATGAGTGCTTACCTGTTAATCTTTTACATGATATAATAATATTATTGGCTGAATTCTAAGCAAAATCTAAAACACGTTGTACCAATAAATATTTTATTGATAATTCTTGCTCAAGACAACATGTAATCATTGATATATAAACAGGACCAAAATAGACATTAACCAAATTTGAAATGAAATGAAACGAAATTAATCATAAATGAAACACCCTCACAATGAGAAAATCTAAGCTTACCCTATAAGTTATTTGTTAGTGATTTAATTATGCTGGACTTGAAATTCAATGTACACCAAACAATTATTTTAAAATCAATCCAAAGAAGATTGTAAAGACGATGCAAACTGTCATTCATTACCATCCAAAATACTTATCGGCAATGCACAATGCTTTCGCATACATTAGACTTATTTCCATGTCTATTTTCATGTTAGCGAAAAGAACAGAACAAACGAAAAAGATTGTTCTGGAAAACGCACAGCCTGTTCAAATTGACATATTCAGTTGAAATATGCACTAGCATACAGGAACTTCATAAGTTGAAGTTCATCGACACAGTCACTTTAGTGGATCGAAGTTCCTTCACATACACATGTATGTAATAGCGTGATTGAACTGAAGCCGCGTTTCGAACCAAACTTGTATGTACAGGAATGAAGTTAATGATTTTAGATTGAATTTCTGAATTAAGCAGTTGTTGACACAGGAAAAGTTACAGATTGAAGCCCATTAATACATGTTAGAATACAAATAGTTTTAATGCCATCGAAACATATTAGCCCCGTTCACACAGAAAATAGTCAATGGCTGAATGAAGCTCGTTGACACATGTAGGCGCACTTGAGAAAACTAAAAGGTCCCGGTTGAAGCTCGTTGACACATGATAGTGTGTAGGAAAACAAATAATTGTTGAAAATCGTTGTCAGATTTAAGCGTACATGAAAATTATTAATGAGTGCAGCTCGTGACATATGTTAGCAGACACAAAAATGGTTACTGGTCGAAGTTCGTTGACACATGCAAGTAACATCAGGTATACATTTCCGTTTACACACAATAATAAACTGAAGCCCTTGACACAATAGTTAATGGGTGAAGTTCGTTGACACATGTATGTTTGGTTACTGGTCTAAGTTCTTTGACATATATAAGCGTACAACATAAACACAGTTATAGGCTGAAGGTTGCTAACACATTAGCGCACTGGAATACATTTACAGTATGAAGCCCGTTGACAAATACTTGCCAATTGTCGTGTAAATTTGTACCAACGTTGGTTATTCAAGCTGCAATATATCACACGTTGTAATCTGAAGAACCTCTTATCTGCAGTTGGTAGGGTAACATCTTGTATCTCAAATCCCAATGCATAGAACACCAGTAAAGCAAAAATAAAACACCGCATCTTCAAATTTTGCTTGGATGCTTTCCTCGGTAACCAGAAAAAATCTAATGAAGTGACAACTCCATTTACACTTTTATAATATGTGTAATCTTATATCCTGTGATATTGAAATCGACACTTGACTTCATTTCAAGCAAAGTCATCATCAGCATTAATAATTTCCGCAGCCATGTATACATGTAAATATGAAGTACGCATTAATTAGGATTTTCATTCTAAAAAATATCATGCTATCAATCAGCAACTTAGATTCGTACTTTAAACTTGATATTATATGTGTTCAAAGTGTTTATGCATCTGTTTTAATTCATAACACATCGTATCGATATATTATGCGATACTTTCAGTCGTGTGTCTGTTTATCGTCTGCCTGCCTTTCTATCCGCCTNCCCCCCCCCCCCCCCCCATGGTTTCCGTGTGATAACTTGGGAACAAAACGATCTGTCATTTGAAATTAAAATCGACAGTACATTAACATGACAGGCTCTTTAGAACCTCTTATTTTGTCTGCTATAAAATTGTTGTGCTTTGAATGTAGATTATCGCATGTCTGTTATTCGTCATTGTTCAATCGTGTGTCGGGTGCTGACAACCAAAATTTTTATCATATCGACATGAACTAGCTAAATTTATCAAGGCCTTTCCATACATCATTCCTGTAAAGCTTGGTTGAATTTGTCTCCTTGGTTAAGGGATTTTAAAATATTATTTTCTCTTGTGATCCTATGTTTAGAAGGCACTCCAGCAAATCGATCCTTACGCATTAAGACTTGAGGTTGAAATATTACAGTGAAATATATTTAACTGTTGGTGTTTTGATATTTGCCAATGTATTATATCGGATTATATGTACATATCAATATCTTCTGAATTACCTGAAATATAAATGTTTGGAGGACCAAGAACTGCATTAGGAAACATTCGGTGTTGGGTGGAAGTAGAAACCGATACGATCGAAATAAGTACTTATTTTGAAAGACCTCCAAAACATGATTTCGTGGAAATTTAGTTGAATTTGCTGCTGTGGTTCTAGAGGAAATGAACAGACAAAATTTCCCTTAATGTTAAATTTTAAGCTATGTCCGGCGCTGGAGACCATGTTGATTGCTAGGGGGTCACTCCATATTATTTTTGGTAGAGGTGAGCCGCTGGCACATCAGGACCCCCACCCTTATCATATATTAAGTTAACCTAATCATATATAATGCAAAAAAGTATACCTTCATATATTGGAATGAAAGCAGTAAATTCTTGATTTTCGATCAAAAAGTAATAAATTACACTAAGATTAATACCTTGTCAATGTATATATGTCAAATACTAACTAGTATCTAATATAGATGCAACATGTTGATCTTATCTGAAATTTCCTATCCTTATCACGTAGTTTCATCACAATTTATTACCCTTATCATATAATAGAAAGCACGAAAAAGGGACCTATTCCAGCGGCTCATCCCTATCTCGTGTTAGAAGTGACCCCCCCCCCCCCCCCCGAGGTTGATTGACATATCCAGTCGGAATGAGTAATCTTTGTGAAAACCCTTCCATACAATTGCAGTTCAGATAATGTTGCTTCGGGGATTTAAAAAAAATGATCAGAAAGGATTATCCCACAGTGTCTTACATTGAACTCTATTTTTTGTTTAATAAAAACCGAAATGGGCAATCTTTTTCAAGGAACTTCCATAATATCAGTACACTTTAGTTAAGGTCGCTTCCATATATCAGGACCAATAGTTTGATTAGCTTCAATGGAGATATTTCAGTATCAGTTTGTTTCAGATAAGGAGATCAAAAATGTGAAAAGTTGACAGACGACGGACTCCAATTAAGGTAATAGGTACGGAAATAGCAATGTTTCCGGATTTCGATAAAATTTTACGTGCAGGTGCAAGAAATAGAGCTGGATATTAAAGACGGTGAAAGAAAATCGGAGAAGCTATTTTAATGAGATATGGCTGATTAAAAAATAAACAAGCTTTGTTGAATTCATATAGATATAGAAAAATACAACAACAATCTTCTTTAAAGTGTGGTATTTTTAAAACTTATCCTATAATTTTCCTACAAAAATGAAATGTTTAAAACAATAAAATTTCCGTTTAAATGATGTAAAATTTATATTGGGTCACCGAATTCGTTTTGCCGGTATAACAAGAGGCTCTAAAGAGCCTGTATCGCTCATCTGGGTGATGGCTGACACAATAAGTCAAAATTATCACAACGTTTTCAAATTTGTTTATTGACTGATTAAGGGTCTCATTTTGAAGTTCGCTGATGTTATATGATCCCAAATTAAACTATGTTCCCCACAGGCAGCTATTTTTGATGGGGCGTAGACCAACTGTCACTTTTCTTGAAGAAGACCATGTTAGGATCATTGAGCCTCACTTTGGTTCCAACTGGCATAGTATTTTCAGAGGAGATCTTTAAATGATTTCCCATGAGGTCCAAGGTTAAACAATGTTCCCTGCTGACTGCCATCTTGGATGCTATGCGGACATGCCAGACACATTTTATGAAGGGGACCAAGAAAGGACCATTGTGACTAAGTATGATTCCAATTGGCCATGTACTTTCAGAGGAGAAGATCTTTGAATATGTTTCCCTATTGGGTCCAATATTAAAAACATGTTCCCTCCTGGCTGCCATCTACGATATGATGTGGACTTGCTGTTTGGGTTTGGGTACCCATAAACCAGTTTAACCCTACCGCTGGCTTTTGCTAGTGCCGGTACCAAGTCCGGCTGTCCCGAGTTCCTATCGTTGTTTATGTTTGTCTTTTGTATTTTTATTGTGGGTTTTTTCTTTTGCAGTTCCTATTTACTTTCTGGCATGTGGCTATGTTTTTCGGCCATTGTAGGTGTTTCCTGTTATCTTTTTTATTCCATTTTGTTGAACACATTTTAAAAGGGGCCACATAAGGACCATTGTGACGAAGTTTGGTTCCAATTGGCCCAGTATTTTCAGAGGAGAAGATTTTTGCAATATTGTCCAATTTTGGACAAAGTTCCCCGCTGGCGGCCATCTTGGATGACGTGCAGACTTGCCGAACGAAATTTTTAAAGGGGACCACCGAAGGACTACTGTGACCAAGTTTGGTTCCAATTGGCGCAGTGGTTTCAGAGAAGATCATTGAATGCTTTTCCATAGGGTCCAATGTTAAACCACGTTCCCTGCTGGCAGCCATCTTGGATATGATACGGACGTGCCAGACATTTTTTTTTAAAAGGGGCCACCTAAGGACCATTGTGCCCAAGTTTGGTTCCAATTGACCCAAGCTGTTTCAGAGTAGAGAAGAAGATGTTAAAATGAAAAGTTTACGACGGACGGACCACTGACACAGTGATGGCAAGAAGATCACCATGGCATAGCCATGCAGGTCAGTTTCAAAGTAATCCAGGCATAGAAGCTCAGATGCTATTTCAATATTTATCTGGGAGAGACATTTGCATGGTGGGAAAGCAAGCTTTACATCATTATTTAATATACAACTTTATACAATTATTATTAATTTGTGAAATAAGTATAGTTTATGAAAGTAGTTTTGCAAAAAATGTAAAAGTTTGTACAAAAACACTTTTTTGCTCTTGATTATGTAACAAATAATTATTTTTAATAAAGTGATAACAGGGAATTTCTCTTAAACTTAAAAGAGAAAAGTAAATCAAAGAAGATTTGAACACAGAATTTAAAGGGAAATAACTCATAACCATATGGCATTGAAAAAAAAATTTGGTGAAAAAAAGTCAATAACTGCAACACAGGCACTTGGATTTTCTTCAAAATTTCAGAGTATGTAGATCTTGATATGCTGAACATTTTTGCAATTTACACTTCACCTCTATCTGTTACAGTTTTTGAAATAAAAAATAAAAAATGCATAAATTTTGAAAATTTTACGGAAGAAGGGCTGTAACTCTGAGATAGGTTTTCCGATTTTCTTTAAAATTGCAGGGCAGACAGATCTCGTCATTCTGAACAATATTTCTCCTTGTAAGGTTTTTGATATCTGCAACGGTTTTTGAGTTATTTGCCAAAAACAGCAATTTACCCCTATTCTTAGTAACAGCAGCCATGTTGTTTGGTCCTCGAACAAACCGAACACATTTTTAAACTACATACCCTGGTGATGGCCCAGGCCAAGTTTGGATTAAATTGGCCCAGTGGTTTCAGAGGAGAAGATTTTTGAAAAAAAGTTTACGACGGACGGACGGACGACGGACGCCGGACGCCAAGTGATGGCAAAAGCTCACCCTGGCATAGCCAGGTGAGCTAAAAAGTTGAATATTGGCTAGGCTCACCAAAAATGGAATTCTCTCGATAAAATGCGCCGTCAAAATAACGACGTCGTCGATAAAAGTTACGATTTTTTAGCGTGATTAGAATGATGATCCCCAATTTAGTGATATATACCACGAAAACGAACTCGGTGACCTTATGAAAAATTATATCAATAAATCGGAAATCTCTTTGGCAACATCATATCAATTTTACAAAAAAAATGTTGGATACAGTTTGAAATGACGACGATTTTTAAAAGTGAAATTTACGTTCATTCTAATATTGCTGCGGTCAAGGAAGTGGCAAAACTTTCAATTTACCGACATTAAAATTTACACCCACGCTCTCAACCTTTCACTGACCCGCCGTTGTGTAAAGACAACATTGTATACATTTGTCAGGTTTTCACGTCTGATATATCTACAACGTAGACATTTCACATCGATAAATCTAACACATTGTGTAAGCTTGAAGTGTTAATCTTGACTTCATTACAATAAAAGTTTTGCCACTTCCTTGACCACAGCAATATTGCAACTGTAAATGTTAAGACAAGACCCCTTAAAGTTTGTCTTGAAAATGAGGAAATTAGGAATCAGATAATTTCTAAAGTTCCCTTGATAAGGAATGCTACAGGTGTAAAATTTAATCCAAAGACTGTTTTCATTGGACCAGACCAAACAAAACTTGAACGTGAACATGACATTAAACTTAGAAAAGAACTTTCCAAAAAGCGTGAGATTGAACAGGAATGGTCAGCTAATGAAGAAATGACCAAAACCTCAAGTACCTCAGGAAACCGAGGTGGGAGACTCCCAGGAGCACTCCCAGTAACTGTGATTAAGAATCAAGCTGAAATTTTACCACTGTATATAAGTTGCTTTAATGCCCAAGGTTAAGTTAATAAGTTTTTACAGTTTCATGATTTTTTTTATGTTCATTGTTAGTATTACTGAGACTTGGTTAGATAGTTCTATTAATGACTCTGAATTTGTACCAAAAGGGTACACAGTATTTCGTAAGGATAGAGACCTCAATTTTTATTCTGAAGGCACATACTCTCATTCTAGTCGTGGAGAAACTTTACTGTTTATATCCTACACCTATTTATACTGACGTTAAAGCTGAATTATGTTGGATCAATATTAATCCATATCCTAATGTCAATCTTGAAGCTGGATTGCTATAGACCTGAACTAGATGAAAAGTTAATTATTGATAGAATATGTGACTCCATTAATGATATTGACACTAGTAACTTTATACTTCTTGGAGATTTTAATTTTAGACAAATTGATTGGAATAATGTGGAAACATCTTCAGCTTCGACTGAAAAAATTATTAATACTGTTCAAGATAATTTGCTTACTCAAGTGGTGAACGAACCTACTCGTGGTAATAACATTTTGGACTTGGCTATAGTAAGTGACACAAGTTTAGTAGAAAACTGTCAAGTAGAGGAACCCTTTGGTTAAAGTGATCATAAGTCTATTCATTTGTCAGTACGCATTCCTGTCACTAGACAAAATAGTTTATTTATATACAAAGGGAGACTACGATTCGATCAACAAAGATTTGTCTAGTAGAGACTGGGATTTATTATCCTATAAGGGCCGAAATAAAGAATTCAATATATTTGGTATAGGCGATATTTGGCCACAGATTTAATTATTATATTAAAATTACAATACAATAGCACCGTGGGATTCACAGGTGTATTTTACTTTTGATATTATCACCGTGGGAAACACAGGTGTAAAATTTAACTTTTGATATTATCACCGTGGGAAACACAGGTGGAAATTTAAACACAAATCTAAAGGTTACCGCAGATTATGGCAACCAAACATTTCGACTGTCAACATATGTACATTTCAACTATCAACTTATGTTTCAGCATATTTCAACTATAGCTGATTTTTTCAACTGTAAACTTATTTCAACAATCAACTTTTTCAACTGTCAACTTATTTCAACAAATTTCAACTGTCAACTTGTTTTTCAGCATATTTCAACTAGCTGATTTCCAACTATCAACTGTTATACACAGGCAATCCAACGTTAAACTGTACAAAATTTACAACACGGTTCACAAATGATAATAATGTGCAGCGAAATTCGCCTTCACGTCCAATTATTACAGAGGTCGGATGTCGCTCTTCTTTGGATTTTTCTTCATCCAGGTTTAACATCAGTTGTAGCTATGCACCGACTCCTGACCATCTAGTGATTTCACTTCACATATAATCTGATAATTGGAATTATCTGAAAAATATTACAAACAACAGCAGTATGGTGTTCTTTTATATTTTAATAACATAAATGGGCTGGGGAGGGAGGGATTTGCTGTGAAAATTTTTGTTCGTCTTCCTTTCAAAGTTTTCGCAGGAAAGAACGTAGCAGACGACGGAATTTTGGGTAAGACCTTCAGGAGCTAAAAACCGAAGGAAATACAAGTAATGCACCAGATGATAATGGCCCCATCTTATAACCGAATTTAAGTTAAGCCTTAAATTCTATTATCCTATATGGGCC